>JAWZYV010014587.1:0-75633 GCA_038373885.1 Cheiracanthium punctorium | reverse complement strand
TTTTTTTTTGTATATAAAGAACAGGCAACCCCTTGAAGGATATCTCCCGAATCACCAGAACTCTGCCACAGACTACTCTAGATGGAAGCAAATCTGATCTCCGCACCCATGGTCACGGTTAGCTACCTACCACAGTGTTTTTGGCTCCACTAACTTTACGTATACCGCATGTACAGGGTGAGTTTTCGGCAGTGCCGGGTATCCATCGGGCAACCCTACAGTCCAGAGCAATGCCGTAAATTCTCTGCTGAATACTAATATGGTATTGCAAAATCCTAATTTTGTTTCAAAAACTAAATATTTATAGGGGCGCCACCTCCCAAGACTGTTTAAATATGATATTTTCCAACAGAATAAGTACATGGAATAGTAAAATGATACTGTTGTTTCGAAGACTGAATTTTTTTTTTTTTTTTAATGTAGGGGCGCTCAATCGGTGTTTGCACAAAGGCGCCTGACACATCCGCGACGGCCCTGCTCCTACAGATGTTTATGTCTTTTAACCTTTTGAAACACAACCATTTCCCGATGCCGAAAAAGGGCTGCCGTTGCCATCGCTCGATTTAACTTCCAGCAATATGGCGGTCGATCGAATAGCCCATCGCTGTTGGTAGTTAAATCGAACGATGGCAACGGCTGCACTTTTTCGGCATGGGGCAGTCTGCCTAGTGTTTCTTCTACATCGATGTATATTTTCATCCCATTCTCCAGCTCTTAGCGGATGCCGGTACTGACAAAAGTGATTCTGACATCCATTTTACAAATAATCGATCATTTTTAAGGGAAATGATGTGCTGATTAGAACAGGATTCTCGAACAATTATATCCTCCTTAACCCTTTGAGGCGTAACCCTTACCCAATGCTGAAAAAAGGGCAGCCGTTGCTATCGCTCGACTTAGCCGGCACAGTCAGCTGCGCCAAAAAAAGATCTCTAGATCTGTGGCACGCGATGAACGTTTCGATCGTCCGCCATCTTGCTGGTAGTTATGTCGAGCGAGGGCAACGGCTGCCCTTTTTTCATCATTGGGCAATCTATGCAGCTGTTCTCGCATTCTTCCATTTTTCAGCAGATGTCGATAGATATGATGAGATAATAAACACTTACATTTTTTTGTAAATATTTCTTTACAAATTTAAATTTCGTGCGTGGGGGGGGGGCATGTGGGGGATATCACCCCCTGCCCCTCCTAACCCCAATATAAGAAATTTGAAGTAAATTATGTCATTAATGAAAGAATTGTTCAAAATTTCCCTTAGATTAGCAAAGGCACATTAAAGCACTGGGATACCTGCAAGGCCCGATGACTATAGAGCTGCAGTTTCGGATAAGATATTGTTTGTCGGTTTCCCATCGGCGAAACTGCTCGTCTAGATCACTTCTATCCATGAATAAAAATTCATCTATTTGCAGAAAAACAAAAGTGCACTATCCGATGACTGAATTCGATGAGTCGATGAGTTAACGATGAGTCGATGAACGACCGAGCAGAAAACAAGCAGTCATTGCTACTAGGGTATGAAGTTGGCGTAAAACCTGAAGAAAATGAAGACTTTCAAATGGATTTTTTCGTTAATTCTAGATTTTCAATGGCTAATTGACAGCCCAAAACGTCCCAGGACCAGTGATGTAGTCCTGAGAAAAAAAGTGGGGGGACGCTCGTTTTTGACTAATTAAACTTATATACGGGTAATTAGTTAAATGTAAGTATTGCTAATTATAATTAATCAAATCGTTAAATTTAATTATTTATTAATTGATCGTTAGTTTTTGGAGAAATTAATTACATTTTTATTGTAACAGCAATGTGACTTTTTCATCAACAGTCCTTCAAGGAAAACAATTTTTCAATCTACCACTGTCAACAAACCAAATGTCAAAATAACTGAATTATAGTTTTTTTTTTTTTTTTTTTTTTTTTTTTTTTTGTGTGGACACCTTGCTGGCCAAGTTCTCCCTCTCCCCAAACCATCAAACCACTTGGGGAAGACAGACGAAGAGTGCCTTTCATATGGACGAAAATTCTATTTCTAAGCATATGTTTACATTATTTACCATTTACAAAAAAAGTAAGTCCAAGTGGTCCAAAAAGGTCGTTTTGGTTGCCTTTCGAAAGCAGAATTACCAAACGAAAATCTTATTACAGTAAAAAGAAGTTAGAGCGTCCCCTTGTAAGCAAAAAAAGTGGGGGGACGCATAAGCTCAAATAAAAAAGTAAGGGGACGGCGACCCTCCGCGTCCCCTCTCGACTACACCACTGCCCAGGACAATCAGTCGTGAGTAAAGCATATGGACTGCATGGTAGCTCTGGAGTCAGAGAGAATGAGAGCCTTTTGAAATTGATCGCGGATAACAACCAACTGCTGCAGAGCTATGAAACTTTCAATAGGGGAGGAAAAAGCAAACAAGTTGCTGAAAACTATAGCTCCAAGCTTTAGGTTGGTCACTCGAAAAGGTAGCCATCAGTGTGAACTCGTAACCATTAAGGTTCAGGGAATCTATTATTTAGAATCTCCAGAGCGCAGACGCGAACGAGCAGTACTGCATTCAAGAAATTGGTATTGGGACAGCAGATTGTTCTTTATTTCATGTATTAGTAGTGGATTACGGGGTTTTAACCCTTTAACGCACAGTGTTCCCGCTCTGGGAACACCAAACTCTGACGTTTTGACTGTTGCCAGTCACAAAGAATAGATTGGATTTCTATAAAAATAGTTACGGGTGATATAGCTCCACGAGAAACCGTTACTTTTTAGCACATTTCCCCCCAAAAAATGGTCACGATTATTTTTAACAGCACTGAGATCTCCTAAAAAATGGAAGAATGGCGAGAACAGCTGGATAGATGGCCCAATGCTGAAAAAAGGGCCACCGTTGCCATCGCTCGACTTAACTACCAGCAAGATGGCGGACGATCGAAACGTTCATCGCGTGCCACAGATCTAGAGACCTTTTTTTGACGACAGCTGGCTGTACCGCACAGCCAGCTGTCGTCAAAAAATTGTCCTAGATCTGTGACACGCGATGAACGTTTCGATCGTCCGCCATATTGTTGGTAGTTAAGTCGAGCGATGGCAACGGTGGCCGTTTTATCAGCATTGGGGAAGGGTTGCGCCTCAAATGGTTAAGACCTTATCCACTGATACAGGGAGGTGAGGAGTATTCCTGTAGTCCAGAATAAAGTTTAATGCTGCTGGGTTTTTAAAAAAAAAGTTATAATGAATCCACACTTTCTAAAAGAAAAAAAAAGTTAAGTCATTTAACAGACAGATAATCCTTGTCTCGCCCTTGAAGATCTAAAGATGCGACCACCGGTATCACTGTCTTGACCTCCACTAGTGGAATCATATCTATAACATCTAAAAAAGTAAAACAAAATAGCTCGAGATTTACCCTTAAAAAAACATTGTCACCTTTCAGTCCGATTTGCACAACTCTCACGTACGACCGAAGCTTTATATAATCTGAAGGAAAAATAGTCTTTCTACTATTGCAGTGCAGTAATTAAATAAAAATATAAAGTAGCCACCCGAATATATAGATCACGAATGAGCCAAAAATCCTTTGTTATGCCGTTCCCCCTCACCTTACAAGAAGTATATAGGTCTTGAGATTTAAGAGAATATATACACTCCCTCCCCCTCCCCCTTTTTTTTTGTAGGGACATATGAAGTAGAGTTCCGTCCTTGGCCAGACTTGATTAGTTGCTACTGTGTGATTGGAGTGACGGTCGCAGTTTTTTTTTCTTTTCCTCATCCTTTTTTTTGATTCTTTGAGGTTTTAAGCGTCGTATTAAATACACGGATATGTATAATGGTCCAGGCTGTCGAAGGTGACTGTTTCAATCTGGAAATCGAGAAAGATTTACGGAGGCATAAATTCATTTGTCTTGTAATATGAAGTTCTTCGGTTACGTTTTTTGTTCAAGGATTGCATGATGCTGTTTAACCCCTTTGAAGCGCAACCATTTCCCAATGCTCAAAAAATGGGCAGCCGTCGCCATCGCTCGATTTAACTACCGGGAAAATGGCGGTCGATCGAATCACCAGCTGCGTGCCACAGAGCTAAAGAGAGCAGCGTGCTAAAAAACTTTTTTTTTTGACACAACTGACTATGCTTCGATCGATCGCAATGAAGCTGGTAGTTAACCCTTTAAGGCGCAACCCTTTCCCAATGCTGAGAAAAGGGCAGCCGTTGCCATCGCTCGACTTAACTACCAGCAAGATGGCGGACGATCGAAACGTTCATCGCGTGCCACAGATCTAGAGACCTTTTTTTGTCGTCAGGTGGCTGTGCGTGCGCAGCCAGCTGTCTGGGGTCTCTAGATCTGTGGCACGCGATGAACGTTTCGATCGTCCGCCATCTTGCTGGTAGTTAAGTCGAGCGATGGACACGGCTGCCCTTTTGTCAGCATTGGGCAATCTATCCAGCTGTTCTCGCATTCTTCCATTTTTCAGCAGATGTCAGTGCTGTTAAAAATAATCGTGACAATTTTTTACGGGAAATGACGTGCTAAAAAGTAAAGGATTCTCGAGGAGCTATGTCACCCGCAACTATTTTTATAGAAATCAAATCTATTCTTCGTGACTGGCAACAGTCAAAACGTCAGAGTTTGGTGTTCCCAGAGCGGGAACACTGCGCGTTAAAGGGCTAAAGATTGCTGATCATAATAACAGTCGTTATAAACAATAAGACATAATTCAATTCTATCCGTAATAATAAAATTTGATGAAAATATTGATTTTGAGATTTGTATACTAAAATACTCTATACACCTTAAAGTACATCTCACTAAAATTTCTAAGCCATAATTACAACGCCAGCTACAGTTGTTTATATATAAACCTGTACTCAATAAGTGAATGAAACCTTTAATCTCTTTTATTATACAGTTTATTATTATTTTTCGAAATTTCATCACATTTAAAATGTTAAGGCTTTGCCAATATTAATAAAATTGTTTGACAATTAAAATTGTTTGACAACAACCCTACTTGAACCTTAGGTGACAATAAGAGATTAAACGATTAGATTACATTAAAAACTTAAAATCAAATGTGACATTACTCATGATTTTCTCCACATTTTATCTACATAGCTGTAGTTTACTCTTTTTTTTTTCACTCTGAAAGTAATACAATTAGCCAAAATTCAGTCCTTCAATTTGTTCAAAATATTATCAATTACAATATAAAAAAACTTATAGCAAAAATAAATAAATCGATCAATAAAAATGGAATAAAATATATAAATAAATAAAATGTAAATAAATAAATAAATACAAATTAAGAATGGGTTGCAAGATTGTCATCTTTTAATTTTTTTAAAGAAAAAACATTGACATGTTAGATTAAATGTGTTTAAAATTTGCATAATATTAACCAAAACTTATTCAAATAATAATAATAATAATAAATTGTGAGTCTCTTGGAAATTTAAAAAATAGCTCAATTACTAAAGAAAGTTGAGTATGCTATGTTGATGAATTTCTTTATTAAATAATGCCAAGTAAAATCCCTTGATTCTTAAATAATTCTTACAAATTACTTTTTTAAAGTGTATGAAATCATACAAATATAGTTTCAATCGGGTATTGACCAAGGTATATTTTACTCCCAGAAAGGTAACTTTTATCCACTGGTAGTTCCAAATCATAACTGGCTGTGCAAATTTTAGTATTACAATTTCAGTCTGTTCAATTCTTGTGGCGTTTTACCTATAGCTATTTTACCTATACTGTTTATTACCAGACCGGTTAAATTGGCTCAAACTGTTTTTATTTATTTATTCTTTTGACAGAGATTTAATCCAGTCTCTAGAAATTTTTTAACCGAATATTTTCAATTTAATGTTAATCTGATAACTCTCCCTTCGTACCAAGAAAACAAATATTCAGGGATTTCTTACACGAATTTGATTCTTTTCGTAATTACTATTTTATTACATAAAATATAATATTGATCAGTCTTAGATCTTTGAAACAATATGCCACCTGCTTATACCTTATTAAGGAAATTTAATATGTTCCCTTCAAGTTTTATAATTTTTTTTTTCTCTGGGCAATATGTTCGCCATCAAGCCAACATGTTTTACCGCATGGCTATTTTTGAGTTATTAACTTTTTTCATAGCATTCATAAATTAGCAAATTATATACCATTATACAGGGTGGTCTAAAAGAAACTTCCCCAATGTCCCTAGTGACGGGACCGTTCAACCAATCGAAATGAAAGTTTAGATATAGTTATTTGAATGTATGGGGTGCAGATTGTGATGCTTTAAAACAATAAACCTCTCACAGTTACGGTTACAGTGACAAAATTTCGAAATTTTCGAATGGCAACATCCACTTTTTTCGTGCGCAAATTGATCAGAGCATGGAGAAAACCTTGAATGGCGTTGGAACGAGACACGTATGACGTAAATGGGCGACGTAAAACATTTGCAAAGAAGAGCATCGCAAAGAAGCAATGATACGTAACAAAATAGAGGACAGGGGTAAAGACTTTTATTAGAATTACAAGTTTTCAACGTGTCCACCTTCGCAGACGATAACGTATTGCATGCGGGAGATTGTCGATAACAATGACGAACGTATCATGGCAGGAGGAATTTGTAGAACTTCCCGTTTTGATAGCATCTTTCAAGTCTGACAAATTCCGGGGATTTGATGTGTACACCTTTGATTTCAGATAACCCCAGAACCAGAAATTCATCGGAGTGAGGTCGCGGGGAAACGAAACTGCAAAGGTACGCGCGATGACTCTATCACCAAAGTGCTGTTGCAGCACTTGTCGAACACTTCTGGCAATGTGTGGAGGAGCACCCTCTTGCATCCATACGATGCCATTAATGACATTTCGCTGCTGCAATTCTGGAATTACGTAATCCTCCAACATTGCTTTATACCGAGCACCTGTGACGGAGCACGTTTGCATACCACTGGATGTGACTTCCTCGAAGAAGTAACCCAGCAAACACACACCTGCTGGCAGAGTACCTTACCAGTGCCGTTCTGCCTTTACGTCCTGCACCGGCACGGCACTGCAAAAAGTAACTGAATCGTTCCAAAAGTGGTCGCCCGAGAAGTACCTTGCCAGAAGTCCGGAAGGCAACGGCACTCTGCTGGCACTACTGCATGTGCCTGCCATCACTCACAATAAAGGCACTGGTTTATTAAATTTATAATGCCCAAAATGAAACGGCCGGGTGCCGGCTATTATTAAAAATAAAGGCACTGGCCTGGAATCTTAACAGTGACTACAATGTAATGGCACAGTACCGGATTAGTGCCTATTTACAGTAATGCTGCCATAATTAAAATACGAGCCAGAGTCGGATTCGGGGTAGAGGGCTTTTTCATCAACCACCCCCCCCCCACCCCACAAAGAAAAAAAAACATTCCTTAGGGGTAACAATTTGAAAGATAAAAAACAGCAAAATCCACCATCTTGCATCCATACAATGCCATTAATGACATTTCGCTGCTGCAATTCTGGAATTACGTAATTCTCCAACATTGCCTTTTATCGAGCATACCACTGAATGTGACTTCTTGGAAGAAGTAAGGACCCAGAGTGAATGTCCCTGCGATGCCGCACCACACAGTCACGTGTGTCTGTCGTATAAAGGCACTGGTGCCACACCAGGAAGATTTTCTTCCGCGCAATGTACGCAGTTCTTGGAGTTTACGTTCCCTGCCAGGGTGAAATGTGCCTCAGCCGTCCATAATATTCGCAGCGGCCACCTGCTATCTTCATCATATCTGATTAGGAAAATATTCGCAAAGTCGACGAATGGCAACTTTGCGAGACAGCTGTTGGTTGTCGCCAGGTGCCAAAGACTAGACTCGCTGGAATGGATAAGGACACATCTGCAGAACAGATCGCCTCGTTTTAGCTTACGATTTCGACGATAAACTCGCAATGCTCCGGCAGCATTTTCTCCGCTCAGATAAAAAAAAAAAAGCTTTATCAATTCACCTCTTTGTTTCCTTGAAAGTGTCATCTTCTTCGCACGAAACGAGACGGATTAGCACGAGCATGAAGAAACAATCTTCCCACACTGCTCATATCACATAAGCAGTGCTTTGCAAGAGTGTTCTGTGATGGGCGCTTCTACTGCCTAGCCCAGTGCATTATGCAAATTGCATCCATTACACCTTTCCTTTTATTGTGTTTGGTTCTTAATGATCAATGTTTTACGCCGCCAATTTACGTCATACGTGTCTCGTTGCAACGCCATTTAAGGTTCCTCCATGCTCTGATCAATTTGCGCACGAAAAAAAGTGGATGTTGCCATTCGAAAATTTCGAAATTTTGTCACTGAAACCGTAACTGTGAGAGGTTTATTGTTTTAAATCATCACAATCTCGACCCCATACATTCAAATAACTATATCTAAACTTTTCATTTCGATTGATTAAACGGTTCGGCCACTGGGGACTCATATATAGGGGAAGTTTCTTTTAGACCAACCTGCATATCATACGAAATTAATCGTATTAATTATGAATTTTAAATTATATACATAATAAAAACACCAGTCAATCCTCCAAGTGGCTGTGACGTAAAATCCTTTCACTTAATTCCGCTTTTCATTGCAATGTAACAATTCTTCTTTTTTTTGGTCGGGGGGGAGTGTAATTAAAAATTCTCCTATCAAAATTTTGTTTTTGCCGGAAAGCGCTACAGGAGCATTCAAAACCCATGCAGGGAAGCAACTACAGGAACCTGGTAAGGGAATAGACCACAGACTGTGGAATCGACTTTATGGTGTCTTTGCAGCTATAGGCGCGAATTTGTTAACACGTTGAAGCGCGACCCTTCCCCAGTGCTGGAAAAAGGGCATCGCTCGACTTAAATACTAGCAAGTTCGCTGTGCGTCGCCGTTGCAAGTCGAAACGTTCATCGGGAGCCACAGATCTAGAGACCCTTTTTTGACGGCAGCTGGCTGTGCCGGCACAGCCAGCTTTAAGATGTTACTTTATATGAACAATGAAAAAATATAATATCACTTAAAGAAAATCCCTGCACAATTAAAAAGTTCAACTTTACATTAAATGAATCTGTAGAGGAGACTACATCGATTAAGTTTTGTTGATTTTAGTAATCAACAAATGATGCACAGAAGCGCATAATTTTCAGAATTATGTTTTTATCTGCTATTGATTTTTATTTGCTCTGCGGTAAGTCCGAAATAGATTTTGGTGTGTCAATAAAAATCTTTTTATGCAATTGGATTAGCATTAAATTCGTATTATGGACACATTAGCATGTTACCATGACAAATGAATTTGTTTTCACCATTAAAAAATTACTGTAAATCTATGATGCTGCAGAATGTAATATTTGCTATTCTTTCATCTTAATACCTGCTGTGGTGTATCTAGATGTGGAGAAAGTACTGTAATACAGTTAACATGTGCAATAGAAAATCCACATAATCCTTAAAATATTTGGATAGCACGAAGTCTACTAATACTGAAAGTGGTTTTACAATTTACAGTTTTACAATTGGCAACTTCAAAGACAACCTTTTTATAGGTATGATCTCTAAATATTTCGATTTTGTTTAAAAACAGATTTATTGTTACATATTTTTCTGATGCCTATGACATAACTCTGATGTTTGAAATAATACAGATTTTAATGCTGAAGAAGAGCATACCATACCGGTTTAACTTAGTCAATTTTTACTTGAAACTAACATGCTAAAAAGCGAGATTTTCTTGTTTTATTTTATGTACTGCATCTAAAATAGTTTTGAAAGGAAAAATATATAACATCTGTGTTTGATACTTTTATCTATGAAAAATTGAGTAGATAGTATTTTATACAAAAATTTTATTATCTGAATGTCCATAAAAGTGGAATAGTTAAAGATAATTAAAGATTAATTTAGCATAAAACATATTTATTGGTCTCTATTTGGTCAGTTTTATAACAGTACAAAATGATTCAAATCGGAGAAGAAATCTGATTGAATTGATACACTGTAAGAAATACCTGCAATTTTACCGCAAATATTGCTGTAAAATAATGCAGCACAAGTGCTGCAGAATTGGAATACAGCACTCACGAAATGGTGTAATGATGTTGATAAGCCAATCTCACGAAGAACTCTGTACAGCAAATTCACACAGTCTTTGAATAACAACGTGTAGTCATTACGTTTACCCATACGCTGCGCTGTAATTTAGGTAAATATCTTTTCCAGTGTAGATCTTTCTCCTCCAAAAAAAGAAAAAAAAACTTTTTATTAAAGCGGAGAACTGCACTTCACATTATTCGAGAACACAATGCTTGTTTACATGGAAAATTGATATCACAAAACAAAAGCAATTTTTCATTGTAATCGTACATTGGTGAAAAATAACAAAACAACAAAGACAGTTAGCTGCACGTGTGGCTTATTTTTTTAAACTGTGTGTTCTATATTGGCAGTTCTGCGTGGTGCATATTATTTCTTTCGATTTGTATGAAATAAAAAATTTCTTTATATTAATTTTAGATTAGCTTTTACAGCAGTTTAATGAAAAAAGACATACAGTTAAGTGATGCTTCTTTAATTCAAATTCTTAATACTTAACAATCAATGCAATCTATGTGGAAATATTTTGTTCTATCAGGAGTACCGAACAGCTTAAATTCATAACAGATACTAATAAAAGTTGGTAATATCTGTCTGTGATTTTGATCTTCGAAATAAAATGTTTATACAAGGTAATATGTCTTCATCAAATAAAATACAAAATAGGCACATGTCTTGGGATGCATATTCATTGCTATGTGTTTTTGGATTACAAATTAACAGCAGCAATCCAACGAAAATAAGAAGTTTTCTTACTTTTACGTTTCGAATAGCAATGAGAATATTTTGGACATTTTGTTTGTTCACATTAATACCACGTACTTCCATTATGTTTAAAGAACAATCTTCAAAAATTTTTTTGTTGATGCTAGTTTCACGGTTGAGCTCATTTTCGATATGGTACCACATGGTTCACTCTGAAAAGAAATTACTGAAAGCAATTAAAACGATACAAAATATTGAACAACAACTCCATCTTTCGTCGACTAAATTCCTTAAATTTTGTAACGTAATTTTTGCACTGTCATGTATTTTTTTATTTACGTCATATTTTTACATGCACGGTGGCTCGCATTTTGAAGAAGTGTTCCAATATTTAACTTTCAATATTACTGTTCTTTCATCAACCAACCGATTGACAAAAGCAATTGTAGTACGCATTTACGATATTATCATGTGTTATGTCTCTTACATTTTCCCTTTATACTTCTCCAGCTTTTACGTCATAATGTGCTTTCGAATGTCGCTGGTAATCTCTAAACACGTTTCACTGAACAAAAGTATCTTAACGTTCGGCCATATGCAGTCAAAAGATTGCGAGTCGTGCTTTAGAAGGTACAGCACAATTATGTCTGCATGTAAAACCTTTAGCTCAATTCTGTCGTTTCCGCTTTTTTCATCAACTTGCTGCAATTTTGCAGTCATGGTCTTTTCGATGTACAGAATCATCGAAGATTCAACCGTTCCTGTGGATGAAATGGCGCTGGTGTCAGCTTTCTTCTTCTTGTCGTTCATCGTGACATCCTTCTTTGCAAGTGCCGTTCACGAGCAAGACAAGATGGCAAGAGAGACTCACGCTGAAATCCTGAAATCGCTTGATGAATGTGAAAGAAAATCCGCCTGGAAACTGTTCCAATACTCCTTGCTGTCCGAATACCATACCCCTGCTTTTGCGCTCACAGGCTGGGGCTTCTTCAATTTCACGAAAGGATTCTTCTTAGCGACCCTTGGATGTGTCTTGACGTACTCGTTGCTTTTAGTTCAAGCTTGAGTATCTCAGTTCATGCTATAAATCGCACAAAGTTTTAATAAGTCTCATGGGATTGGTGGAAGAAAACATTTTTCTGAAGCCTTTTATGCATCAAATGTATATTGTTGACTCATCTACGTGATGTCCAAACAAGCTTTTCTAAACTGGTAAATTGCCGGCTTCGTGCAGTGGCTGGAACGAACATTGTCTGCTCAAGAAGACAGTTTAGAAAACAAAGACTAAATAAAAACGACCAAAAATGGTTTAAAAAGAAAGGTGAGTTTTGCATGCCACAAATTCAGGAAGTGCTATCTGATCATACGAACAATTTGCAAACCTATAAAATTTTGGGGCAAAAATCAATGTCAATTGCCTACACGAATATGAAGAAAATGAGCAATAATGAAAAAAAGTACTTTCGCAGAATGCTTTTGCTTCATTTACTAAAACTGACAACAGTTAAGCACAGTTTAAAATGAATTTTCTATTTTTAAGGTATTGCCGCATGCATGGTTTACACAGCATGCAACCACAGGAATGTTCTTAACGATACATTTCGGTATGATCCACTGATTTTTACTAATTGCAGTTAAATGAGGTATGCTGTTACTTTATTAAAAAATTATATGGTAAAAGTGTTTAAATAAATGCTATTATATGTAGCTCAACGATCTTGTAGTTGGAGACGTCACTTATATCTTTATGCCTGTACACAGCCAAATATACTTGAAATGAAATTAAGTCTTTTTGTTCCGAAAATATATCTACAGACACTGTACAATTTATATGACTATTTAAATCTATTACAGTAAAGCACCGTTTGTACATTTTTCAAGGAACTAATCTAAAACGATGAAAAAGAAACATTAATAAACAACTTTGATTAGTACAGTTTTAACGCTACTATTGAAAATTTATGTAAATGCAATAATTTTACATAAGTTTTCTTTAAGGTATTAGCAAATTTCTTTATAATTTTTTTACTCTGTAAAGAATAACGGGGAATTTTCATAAAAGTGTTCATTTATCATAAAAGTGAAACAAACCATATATTTATCGTACTGTATCTTGAATACTGCATATCTTTAGCATTGTTACGAAAATCTGGTAGTGGGTGCACGATAAAATAGTCCAACAAGCCCTATAACTTTATTCTATTAATCAAAAAACTAATACCTCACAAAAATGCAGAATTTAGTGGCACAGGCAATGGCAAATCATAAACTAGCACACCAATAACACTATTCAAAGTGTAAAGTATCTCTTTGCAGTCTATCACACACTAACTCCAGTGAGAGTGACTCTTTTATTGATTTCCACGGGGACGTGACGTCCCATAGGATATGACACCCTTTTTCTCGACTTTTCCAGTATCTTCTTTCCTAATTGAGCTAAACCCGAAATTTCCCTAGTTTTCGAAAACGTTCTTCACGTCGTCAAAGTCAGTAGATTTGTCGCCAAGTCTCCAAAAGGATCGCCGGGTTCATCGCAAGGTCAAGCACATTTCGGGTGAAAAATGTTTACCCTTCATCAGTATTTTGTATGTTCATTGAACTGCAGAACAAAGGAGAGAAACTTCTCTCTTCTGATTTATGTGCTATTTATTCTAGTAGTTTATGATTATCTGATTTATCGCTAATAGTTTTATTTATTCATCTTTAGTTTTTTGTTAATGTGCTAAGGTACTTTATTACTCAACTACACTGCTCAAAACAATTGAAGGATATTGCGGTTTTAGGTGGATCTTGTGGCTGGGAAACTGTTTAGCTGATTGATACAGGGTCGACAGACGTAGTAGGTTATATGAGAATAAATTACACACCTTTGGCAGAAAAAAATGCATTTTATTGCGCATTTGTGTAGAAAAGGAAAAAACACAATTTGTGCATATGAGAAAAAAAGGAATAAGAAAAGGTTTTTTCTTTAAAGGAAATCATTTTCAGTAGGGGGTATGTTTTCTACGGACGGCCAGCAACGTTGAACACCTTTGAGGCATGGAGTCAATGAGGCTATTAATCACGAGTTGAGGTATTCTGTCCCACTCTTCCAGAAGAGCTCTTTCCAGTTCTTGGAGAGTTTGTGGGGGGTGGTTGGCGGCCAGCCACTCGTCTTCCTAGAGCGTCCCAAACGTGCTCTATTGGATTCATGTCTGGAGAACACGCTGGCCATTCCATTCGTACGATTCCTTCCACGAAAAGGAAATCCTCCATAAGGTTAGCACGATGTGGCCTGCAGTTATCGTCCATTTAAATGAAGTCATCTCCGATTGCTGCAGCGTAAGGGACTACAATAGGTCTGAGGATCTTATCCCTATATCGGCGACCAGTCAGAGGTCCATCTCGAATGATGTAGAGGTCTCTGCACCCGTCAATGGAGATGCCACCCTACACCAACACTCTAACACCGCCAAAGCTGACACTTTCGTGCACGAACGCAGGATTATTCCTACGGCTACGGTCCCTCCAGATGAAAATACGCCTATTATCAGGATGAACTGAAAAAAGGGACTCGTCAGAAAAAAGAACATTGCTTCATTCATTTCTCCTCCAGTTCACATGCTCTGTTGCCTACTCCCTGCTTTCGCGACGACGCCTCGATGTTAGTCTAGCACATACCATCGGTCGGCGAGCATACAGACCTACACCATGGAGCCGGTTTCGGACAGTCTGAGTTGAAACCGTGGTGCCAGTAGCCGAGCGAAGGTGTTGTTGGAGAAGAGTAGTGTTTATATTCCGGTGTCTCCGAGCCGTTAACACTCAATAACGATCTTCATTGGGCGTTTTTGCCCGTCTACGACCTTGCCCTGCTCTTCGGCCTCCACTTCCAGTCGCCAAAAACCGGTTCCAGATCCTGGAAATCACACTTTCTGACACTCCATTGGCTTGCGCTACTTCGGCTTGAGTTTGGCCCCCTTCTAATCTACCGACAACTCTCCAAGCTTCTGAATCGGTTAAATGACTTCGCTGAGACATCGTACTCATCGAAACAAAGCAGTCACTGAATGCCGATCATCCTTGTCTTCATTGTCTTTTATTCAGTTGAAAATCCAATTTCATTCGCTGCCGCTGAAGCGACGTTTTTGACGTCAAACTCAAAATTAGCATACTCCACAGTTTGAAAATCAGAAAAATTTGCATTTGTGATTCTCTTCTTCCATTTTTGGCAAAAAAAATTTCGCTTATATCTTTATTTTATGTAAAACTTACAATATCCTGCAATTATTTTGAGCACTGTATTTATTATAAGCAAACTATTAATTATAGGACTAGTATGCTTTAAAAAGGCACAAAATTATCTCTCGCATCATAAAAATTTCGTGAATTTAGTGTGAAATTTAAATTTTGAGAATGATAACGGAGGTACTACTTCTGCATAAATAGTATGTTCGTTGCCGAACAAGTGACCTAAATATGATATTTAAGGTTTTAATCCACCAAATTACCGAATCTCATTGTTAGACATACATTTCAATGATATCAGTAGTCAATGTTACAAAATAAGAATAAAAAAGTTGTTTAATGAATGTGTTGTACTTTTTTCACTGGTATTGTCCAAAATCTATCATTGATGAGTAGTGATGTTTTTTGAAATTGACATGTGTTTAAACCTGCATATATAAACCAAAAATTACTTAAAAAACAATCTTTATTAAGATATACTTAAAATTTAATAATTTTGATTTTACAGAGTATGCATATCACTGTAAAATGAGATACCATGTATGCATGTAGTAAAATTTGAAGTTTTAGGGGAAAAAAAAAATTATTTTTTCGTGATTTTGGCATTCAATGCAGTATTATTTTATTTATTTTTCTCTGTCGGTTGGAAAGTTTAATGTTGTTTCTTTTTCTTCAATGGTGGACATTTGGAGGGGTGGGCATTGTCCTGTACTGAAGGCGGAAGCGTTGGCCTCTTTATTATGGAGACTTCAAATAGGTAGGCCAATGTCGCCCAATACGACGGCTTCTAATTTTGAACCAATATCAGATGAGTGACCTGCACCTGGAGGTCTATTCTCTCTCGGTTGTCCGAAACTAGTCAGTGGTTAGATTTCAACTGTCCTGACCCAGTTGTACGCTCCTCCTCAACGTTGCTCCTCAAGGCTGGGCAGAGTGAACGATTTTTCTTTTCAACCGATTTGCGGAGAATAGACCACTTGGATTGGAATCCTGGAAGCATCGTTTCAACATGGAAGCCACCATAGATTGTACATGCACCAGCTCCTTAAAGGCCTTATTACACGAACGGAATTTGAAACGATTTGGATGCCGAAACCAGTTTCCGAAACTCATTCCGGCAAGTCGATGAGCATGCAGGGTTTGTCACTATAAACAAACTCGGCTGTGCTTACAAACGCCAGAGTTTCAACGAATTGGCGATTGCTAGAGATGTAATTATAGGTAGCATATCGCCTCAGCAGCTTTTAAAGAATATTTGGGGTCTCGAGGGTTCCATAAATATGAAATTTCACTAATGCTTTCAATCAGATCTATTCCCATATCGCTATTCCATTTGAGAGCCATTTTTTCTTCGCTCATCACTACGATCGGTATCGCTGAGTCTTCCGCCATCTTGTGACGTTGAAATAGGAAGCACTGCGATTGGCTGACATTCTAGCAACCAGCAATATTTTCGCCATTGAACGAAAAAGTTGACCGCTCCCTAGGTAACCGAGGGAAATTTCCAGGAAAGGTGTATCCGCAACTGGTTGCGGCAACCAAATTGCTCGAAATCTTTGTCGTGTAATAAGGCCCTTAGACGTACCTGATCCCAAGTTCGCCTAGTCGAGGGAGGTTGTCACCTTCCCAAGCTCCGACTCAAGTGGGGGTTGCTTCAATTTCTGTGTTCTGGTGATAACCGAACTTCAACCGACTGGGCCACCCAGAGTCACGTTGTTTCTAAATCTACAAAATTTTCCTGTCCGTACGTTGACTCTTCTGAAAGTCTCCCGTTGCTGCACGTGTTTCGATTGCTTGTCTACGCGTAACAGGAACGTAGAATACGCAGCATCGTACTAACCCTTTGAGGCGCAACCCTTTTCCAATGCTGAAAAAAGAGCAACCGTTGCCATCGCTCGACTTAACTCCCAGAAAGATGGCAGACGATCGAAACGTTCATCGCGTGCCACAAATCTAGAGACCCTTTTCTGACGACAGCTTACTGTGCCGGCACCGCCATCTTGCTGGTAGTTAAGTCGAGCGATGGTATCGGCTGCCCTTTTTTCAGCATTGGGCTATCTATCCAGCTGTCCTCGCGTTCTTCCATTTTTCAGCAGATGTCAGTGCTGTCAAAAATAATCGTGACAACTTTTTTACGGGAAATGACGTGCTAAAAAGTAAAGGATTCTCGTGGAGCTATGTCACCCGCAACTATTTTTATAGAAATCCAATCTATTCTTCGTGACTGGCAACAGTCAAAACGTCAGAGTTTGGTGTTCCCAGAGCGGGCACACTGCGCATTAAAGGGTTAAACAGGTTACACTGAATTTTAAGTAGGCAGCAAAAAGTTTCAATGCCCGAGGTGTATTCTTTCACATTCAAACCTTCTCAATCATTACATACTGCCCCATCACAGCTACGTATCCTCTATTAACCTATTGCCACGGACTTCCTTCCCTCCCTAGACAAAAGGATTACACTAAACATGTTTCGCATCTGCGCCAAAATCGTCTTCTGTTAATATTTTCTTTGGCGAGACGATCCGCGTTGTTCAAACAGAAGCAAAGGTCGAAAGGTCAGAACTTTCCTCGGGTTACGGAGAGAAACACCTGCAAAAATGTGCGCAGCATTTTTTTCTTTTTTATCCCCCCCCCTTCTCCCCCTTTTCTCTTAATAAGGTCCTTAGCCCCTGTCATTTTTGTGAAAATCTGCATGTGGAATTTTTCTTGGTCTTGCTGCTCGAAGAAATCACTGATGGATGATCCTCCAGACCCCCGCAACGTTGGATTAGTTTCCCTTCATCGGGAGGACATGTTTATTTTTTGTTTCATTTTTTTCCCATCCAATGTCAAGGGCAAGAGAGTTCGTTGGATCTTGCGTACATTTGCATGCAGGTCCGGTACGGCACTCCTAGCGTACAAAAAAAAAAAAAAAAAACCATTATCAGCTGCACCGAAAATTTACGCTTTCAGATTAAAAGTGCTTTTGGGGAGGAATGAATGAACTGCTGCGATGCGAGAAGAGGAATGCATAAATTTGGGGATACAGCGAAAATAAATTAACCCGTGATTACTCGCGCTGCAAAAAACGAACGGAATGACTCGCACAGGGGGACAAGGGTCAGTTGCACCAACACCTCCTAGATATGCAACGCCCGAGAACAGAAACTCTTACGTACTCACTAGGTCCACTAAAATGACGTCACCACACATTTATTTTCACAAAGTAAAACTATTCGAAGTATGTGGTGAATTTACTCCCGCATAAAACATTTTTATGATTTAAGATAGAAAATTAAATTTTAGGACAAATAGGAAATTTTAACTATCTCTAATTATATAATACGATATAGAAATAGATCATAATGAATTTTTTTAAAATTCTTAACTTAAGATATTTTCTAAAATTTGCATCATTCACCAGAAATTTCAAATAGTTTTACTTTGTGAGAGTAAAAATGTGATGACGTCATCTTAGAAGACCTAGTGATGACGTAAAAGCTTCTGTTCCCAGGCCATCTGGATCTAGGAGGTGTTGGTTGCACCCGTGCCAACAGCTGGCTGTCAGTCAATTCGAGAGGCGAGTTGCACCCGGAATCCTTATCTAACTCCCCCTCGGAAATATGCTACCGCTGGCCCTTTGCGAGATCCAAATCAACATCACTGGGTCCGGCCATGCGTGTAGGAGACCGCTCGAAAATATGCTACCTCTGGCCCTTTGCGAGACAGCAGGGTTCCCCTAAGATTGTCCCTTTCCCCTCCATTTCAAGGGTGCAACTCGCCCGTGGATTAAATTCATCAGCGGTGCAACGCACCCTTTTCTTCCCTTCACCCGGTGCAACTAATTTGTTGCCGCTAAGGGTGTCTTATTCCTAAAGATATTTTTTTTTTGTTGTTTTTTACTGTAAAATCGGTAAACAAGAGGTAAATTTGAATATATATATATATATATATAAACAAAGCAACTATTTTGAAAATTCTAACTTTTTCTAAAAGAAAGTTTTTCACGCTGTGCACAGCGATGCATTAACCTCGTTCTCGTAAGCAAGTAATCTCGAGTTTTTACATTGACATAATAAACGTGTTAGACGATAATTTTACTTACCATTCGGAAAATAATTTTGAAGAGTGGTCTGAAACTGGAAAAAATTGTGTTTTATTTTAAAAGGGTAAAAAAACCTTCTATGAAGGTAAAATAAAAGTATATTAGAACATATTAAATTTTTTTTTCATCATGAAATTATTTTTAAGTGAAACTGATAACTATTTCTTTAACATTAAAGCAGTTGCGTGATATATTTCTCAATCAAATGTAGATGGCGCCACTAAAATGTTTAAGGAATCATCTGAAGAGCAATCGTCACTACAGGGCTTACGAACAGCATTAAAAACAAACCAATGGTGTTAAACATAACCTTTCGAAATAAGGAATGATTTTTCACCCAATACATTATGGACTAATACTAACAGTAAATCTGTATGTCTCATGCAGTTTTCAGGAAAAATTCATAATCACAAAAATCGCCTTAACCCATTTATGCCTAGTGTCCCTTTTTTGGGACGGCATTTTCGCTATTAGTCGAAAATGTTATTTATTTTTCCTAGCCTTTATTCATGAGTATTGAGCCTCAACTCTACAAAATATTTTAACATGACCAAGTAGGATGTTGATATTTCGATTTTTATACATAATGATTTTAAAAGGAATCATCCCTTGTTCAAGAAGTTGACATCAGAAATATATCTATTATTTCTGTTATCAGTAAAAATCGAAGAAAGTCGCAATGGTTCGTAACACTATACGATCATTTTTTGTATCTCGTAAACGGTGCATTCGACTGAACTCAAATTTGTCATACATATTATTATCCACCAATGCACGGTATGGATTTTGATGTTTCTAGGACATATGGTCTTTTATTTTTTCAGGACGACCAAAAAGAATTCATTTACATTATGACCTATGGACGGAAATTCTTGAAAGGGCGTTAGCATCTAAACGGTGTATTCGATTTACCACAAATTGGATCCATATATTATAGGTCGCGGTCACATAACCTGCTTAGATTTTGGTGTGTGTAGATGGTTTGTTCACGGGATTGCAAAAAATAATTCTTCTACATTACGGCCTATGGACGCAAATCATTTAAAATGAACCAGTATTTAAATGTTGCATTCGAAGAAGTTCAAATTGGGTATGTATATTATAGGTCACTGTCACACAACATGTATAGATTTAGCTGTGTAGAACTTATAGTTTTTTGACAGGTCAACAAAAGAGTGTTCTTTTACATTATAGCCTATGGACGGAAATTCTACAAAGGGCGCTAGTGTCTATAGGGTACATTCCATGGAGCTCAAATTGGGTATGTATATTATAGGTCACGGTCTCATGACCTACTGATTGTTTGTTTACAGGTAGCAAAAAGTAATTCTTATAAATTACGGTATATGAGCGCATATCATTTAAAGTGTGATATTGTCTAAATGGTGCATTCGAATGAGTTCAATATTGAGAATGTATATTATAGGTCACCGTCACACCACCTGCATGGAATTTGGTGTGTGTGTAGGGCTTGCATTTTTTGTACATTATTACAAAAAGAATTCTAATACATTACAGTCTATAGAAGTACATTCTTGAAAGAATGCATTCGACTGAGCTCAAATTAGACGCGCATATTATAGGTGACTGTCTTGCAAACTGTATACATTTCGGTGTGTAGGGCTTACACTTTTTTACAGGGCTATAAAAAAGTATTCTTATACTTTGCGTCCTACAGACTCAAATTATTTGAAGTCCCCTAGCGTTCGAGCACTACATCCAATTGAGTTGAATCACATTTTTTTAAACGCTTTGTAAAGATCAAGTGCTAAGAAAGTCGAATGAAGTCACTCCCGATATTTCATTTTTGATCAAAGTAAGCCGGACATTTATGAATGTTTAAAATGCTACTATGATTTGCATTGACTGAGGTGTTCAATGTTGGGTTAAACTTCTTGACCACTCGACAGATTTTTAGGTTCCATTCTCGAAAAAAAAAGGATAGAAAGATTACCCCTTTCGATCACCACTGCAAACAAACCAGTCTGGCTGTCAGACTGGTGGCAGTTTTTAGCCGATTCCACGGCACGGCAATATTTAGGCACGATCTTTAATTGAGCACAACTTGAGCACAATTGAGCACACTTGAGCACAAATTTAGGCACAATCCTTAGGCGCGGCAATATTTTTTTTTTTTTAAACAAAATATCGTGATCCATCACATTATGGAAGAGTTGAGTACAAGAACATGTTAAGGACATTCTTTTTAACACGCTTTTATTTGTTCATTAGAGACCTATTTTTCCTTTTTAGTCAGAAAGGTAGCATTTAACTGCACGTTGATTAATACTTTGGTGCACAGCAGGGGCGTAGCAAGAGGGGGGCTCAGGGGGCTGCTCCTCCCCGAAATGGGACCCTTTACTTAGCTTACAATTTGATATTTAGCTTACAATTGAACTTCAGCTTTAAATTTGATACCCAGCCCACCCCGAAATAAAATACTGGCTACGCCACTGGTGCACAGTGAAAATAAATTATCTCACAGTTTGTACTTTCCAACTTAGTGTTCCTTAGTGTCTTATGAGAGATATCGAAAATTAAAAATAAATTTTAAATACATACAGTTTAACAAAAACTAAAGAACACGCTTTTATAGCAAATCGAACTAAAAAGTGAAAAATAAAAATATAGTTTAAAAAACCAAAAAACACGCTTTAGTGATAAATTGAACAAACTAAAAAGCAAAAAATAATTCTTAATATAGAAATAAATTAATGAACGAAAAATAGTATTATTGTGAAAAAAGCGTGGGGTGCTCAATATATCAGTTCTTGAGAATATTAAATCGGTACGATTAGTACAAAAATGATACAAAAAATATAGCACAAAGCGCCTCACGCTTTTTTTACATTAATACTATTTGTCGTTCATTAATTTATTTTTATATTATTTCAAAATTATACATTTCTGAAGAACACACAAATTTGAAGCTTGCACTAAGTCATTTGACGTACAGAACTTCGCATTCCGTTTGATTTCAATTTATTATATACCCAACAATTTCTTTTAAGTTCACCTTCCTTGATTAAAATATAATCATTTAGATCGGTACTGCTTATTTCATACATGTTATATGAGAACAGTTTATAATCTGTACTGTTTGGATTGTGAATTGAAAGATAATCTGGATTGTCACCACCTTCAGAGTCTGAAGAAAATGGAGAACAATTTAAAAACAATTTCTTGTTAATTTTTATGTGCTCTATGGAGATATAAATATACATATTTAACAGTAACATCTTTACTTTAAGTGAATGCATTCCCTTGGTATAATGAAACGTGTTTCGTTGTACCCCATCTACATGTGTTTCATTGTACCCCAAATTGAAGCTACAAACTAAATACATTTTTACTAATTCCTCATATTTACTTTTTTCATTCAAAGTTGGCAACAAGAATAATTACGTAATTGACATAACTGTAAAACTTTTAACAGCAGATTGCTGAGATTTTTGTATTTAGAACTAAAATTGTGCATATTTGCATTTTAATCCGTAAAATCGTGCATCGTTCACTGTTATTTAACCCTTTGAGGCGCAACCCTTTCCCATTGCTGAAAAAAAGGCAGCCGTTGCCATCGCTTGACTTAACTACCAGCAAGATGACGGACGATCGAAACGTTCATCGCGTGCCACAGATCTAGAGACCCTTTTTTGACGCAGCTGGCTGTGCCGGCACAGACATTTTTTAGGGGAAATGACGTGCTAAAAAGTAAAGGATTCTGGTGGAGCTATGTCACCCGCCACTATTTTTATAGAAATCAAATCTATTCTTCGTGACTGGCAACAGTTAAACCATCAGAGTTTGGTGTTCCCAGAGCGGTAACATTGCGCGTTAAAGGGTTAAAAAGAAACCAACAAAATGATCCGCCATACTCAGACCAGCACAGTTATTTCGTTTCGTCCAATGCTGAAGATAGCTAATGCCATCTTCTTGTATTCATATCTCTATGTTTGACACGAAGGTACGTCATAGAAGGCGTGCACTTACATTATGTTTGCGATGTGACGAACATGACGGAATAGAATAACGTCTTCGCATCGTCAATGCCAACTTTATTGCAATATGGGCAAGTTTTGCGTCCAGTCTCATAAACCCTTACTTCCAAACGTTAACGCGATATTGCCCTAAATGCCACATAAAATGCTTCGGAGCCAAACTGGACATATTTATTTATATCCCCCTCTCTACGCACAAACATTTTATGAATCTTAATAGTAATGTTCAATGGCTGAATATTCTTCCTTGAAACTGGAAAATAGCTCAGCAGGGTGGACAGGCGAATAGACTGCAGAATTCGAAGGACACGATATTCAGCGAACAGCAACATCTGACGGAAAGGAAGGTTTGATTTATTGTTGTATTAAAAAAAAATATTCTCTGTTTGCAAACAACGCGAAACGTAAACTTACTTAACAGGTGTATAGACAGCCTGTCCGATATCTAAGGAAGGAATAGAGAATATGCCGAGTAAACATGAAAGCTAGTTTAAGGCATAAAGAATGGCCAACATTCGGAGCACGCATCATGCGCATTAGAATGCACTCCGCATTAAAAGTTAAGTAAAACGTGAATTTATTTAAAAAACGTTATGAGTTTAAGAAGTTGGAAAAATGCAAAAAATTCTGCCGAATTTTCATTTTTTGTCTAAACCCTACGTTTAAAGACTTATGCATGTTGGCGTGAAGGTCTGAAACAGGATAATGCCGACTTTCACCGGTGAATGTCAACACATATCAAATATGTCGGGGAAAGACCGAATATTTGATTATATTCTAGTATATTCAAACTACTATCCGTGTATGCTGATAAGGATAGCGGTAGTCCGGTTGGGAGAGGCGTCTATCTCGTAGCCGAAAGGTTGTGGGTTCGATCCTGGGACCGAACAAAGAGAGCCGTGCTCGCTAATGGCTACTAGGTCTCTATAACGTCAACCTAGTTAAATTGCAACCACTACGTTAAATACGTAGTGCTTGCAATGCCCTTCAAGCTCCCATACAAAAACGATACCTCTGGGGGTGACAAAAAGTAAGCCTTGGGGTCTTCTGCTTGCTATTTGCTTCATAATTAAGAAGCTTCGCTAACGATCGGTAGTGCTGCCATCTATCGGCTCCTGAATGAGGTAGAAATGAACTCTTCGGGAGTTTGTGGTAGAAATTAATACCCTTGGCCGGTACTGCTGCCACCGAAGTAATCTGGATTTGGGGTTGGTACAAAATGATGTAAAAGCAGAAGTGCCTAAGCCCTATAATCCATGAAAACAAGAAAGACAAAGGAGACAGTATGTTGACAATCACAGATATGCTCTAGCGGAGGCTGAAAAAGAAGATGAGATCAATAGAAAAGCAAAAACGTCGCAAAAATATTTTTATTCTGTTGGGGGAGGTTATTTCCCCCCCATGAATCTGTAGTTCCGCATGGTTATAGTAGGGAAGTCCACTACTGTATAAAAGCTAAGCTCTGTACTGGCTAAATGTAAAATTAAAATCTTAATGTTTAACATTCATCCAAGTACACCTTCTGTCATTAATAAGAAGGCAAGTAATACCAAGCATTATTTTTTCTTCTCAAGCTAGAATAAAAGCTACAATGTTAAAAAAAAAACAATCCCTGACTGTCTTTTAAACCTACCACGTTATTTAAATTCTCCTTGGTTAGTCACGCAGTGAAAACTCCTTTACAGAGTGACGAACTCTTTTCCCCGTGACTGGTCACTCTTCTCATCAAGAGAAGCGAAAACTTAACGTCACTCTTGTAACGATTTATCGCACGTAAATCCCGTAGAAGAAAATGCAAATCTCCCATACATTCAACATTCACCATTAGTGCATGGTGAATGTCGACATTTACCATTGTAAGGGATATTTAGCAAATATTTCCGGCATACACCAAGCGACGATGTAAATGTGGACATTCACCTGGGGAAAGTTGACAGTCTCCATATATTTCGGACTTTCACGGTAACACATACATGCATGCGTAAATTGGGGGTTGCCAACCGTCCCGCGAGAGCTGGGAGTCCCATTTCTGGGACTTTAAAGGCCAAGTCCCGCAAAAGGTCTGTGCTTGACGCCAAATGTCCCATTGTTTGAATAGTATAATTTAATAATTTGATAAATTAGAAGAAATTTTATAAGTTAAGTTTCTTAAATAAATATGATTTTAGCAGAAGTGATTGAACATTTTAGATTTCTTTTCTAAATAGGTAATATTATGATTTCAGTAAAAGAGGTTTAATATGTTTTCTTTTTTTTTTTTTTCAAATAAATAACTATAATAATCTTACTAGAAGATGTGATTTAAGATTCGAAGTTGCTTTCATAAAGGTATATTATGTATCGATGCCCTACTTATAGGTTGTTTTAATTATTTCTTATAGTAAGTATAGTATATAAGTAAAAAGGCTTTGCTTTTGTTTGTGAAAGGAATTAAAAAGTTCTTTTAATTTAATTGCTAATGATAGTACTGTTCGTCCCGATAATAGACAAGAGAGATAGTATAATAATTCTCATTAATTATTATAAGTAAGATAGTATAATAATTCGCAATAATTCTCATTAATGTTAATTTTTCATTAGTTTGCTTGATTGTTTTAATTTTTGTTAACTACGTTGCATGCGTAAATGCCAAAGTAAAACATAATATTCAATAAAATTATTTTAAATGTAAAAATTAAATCGGGTTTTAATTTTTTTCCTCGCCTTTCTATAATCAGTAAACCGGGTCTCACTCTTTTTATTCACGTCCAAAATTTTACTCTCGAAAGTCTCCTAAATTCGTAAATAAAAGTTGGCAAGCTCAGTTGAGACGTCGCGCAAAAAAAAAAAAAAAAAACTCGTCAAAATCAAATTGATTTTGATCGTGAAAATCTGAATACAGAAATTTTTACGTTCACAATACTTCCCTCTTCTACGGGGAAGGAAGTAAAAGACACCAAAAATATCGCTAAATCTGGGACTAGAAAATTCACCCCCTTAACCCTTTAACGCGCAGTGTTCCCGCCCACCAAACTCTGACGTTTTGACTGTTGCGAAGAATAGATTTGATTTCTATAAAAATAGTTGCGGGTGACATAGCTCCACGAGAATCCTTTACTTTTGAGCACGTCATTTCCCGTAAAAAAAATTGTCACGATTATTTTTAACAGCACTGACATCTGCTGAAAAATGGAAGAATGCGAGAACAGCTGGATAGATTGCCCAATGCTGAAAAAAGGACAGCCGTTACCATCGCTCGACTTAACTACCAGCAAGATGGCGGACGATCGAAACGTTCATCGCGTGCCACAGATCTAGAGACCCTTTTTTGACGACATCTGGCTGTGTCGCGCAGCCAGCTGCATGGGCGTAGCCAGCGATCGACTTGGTGGGGCAGCTGCCACCCCTAAAATGAGCTAGAAATAGGGTCTGATTATGACAAACTGGGCATTCTCCGGTTAGACTCCATGTCCTGCCCCCCCCCCCCCCAATGAAAATCCTGGCTACGCCCTTGGCCAGCTGTCGTCCAAAAAGGGTCTCTAGATCTGTGGCACGCGATGAACGTTTCGATCTTCCGCCCTCTTGCTGGTAGTTAAGTCGAGCGATGCCACAGATATGCGGCACAGCCAGCTGCGTCAAAAAAGTTTGGAACAGATACGGCTGTTTTAAGGAAGTTTATTTTCTAAAATAAAATGCTACTTTACGGATCGAGTGTTAAAAAAAAAATCTATGTTAACCCTTTGGGGCGCAACCCTTTACCAATGCTGAAAAAAGGGCAGCCGGTGCCATCGCTCGACTTAACTACCAGCAAGATGGCACGCGATGAACGTTTCGATCGTCCGCCATCTTGCTGGTAGTTAAGTCGAGCGATGGTAACGGCTGTCCTTTTTTCAGCATTGGGAAAGGGTTGCGCCTCAAAGGGTTAAATGCAATGAAACATTTTTAAATTTAGGGACAAACTCAACAAACTGGCAACACTGCAGTTTAGCGGATGCGCTATTTGTCTCCAGAATATAGAATTTGCATATTCATTCTCTCAGCAAATGTTTTCACCGATTCCATACACAAGCATGTGATTGATTGCAGCTGGAGCTGATAAGCCGCCCTTTCAAACATTTATATCCTTTAACTTTCTGAAACTATTAAGAAGAGCAAGTCAATTAAAACTTGCAGACGCAAGCAAGGAAATGGCTTTATTTCCAGAAATCACGAAAAGAATAATGAATATTGCCATAAGTCAGGGAGCCAGGTTTTCGTTAACTTTTGCATGCTTGGCTGATTAATAGCCTGCTCTTATACGAATGCCGTTTTTTTTTCTTTCAACTGAGCACTGTAGAATTAAGTTGTACTTAATGAAAGAGGCTTGCCCTTCACCTTTGGATATTATAAACGTAGTTTGTTTTGACTGACAGATTATGGGTGCGTTCAGTTTCCTCTCCCAGGAGATTTGAAATGTAGAATAACTGGAAGTTTGACTTTCTAATGACCAGATGCATAAGAAAGCCAAACGTTGAGCGTGTCTACAGTCATTATTTCCTCATGTACTTTTTTTAAATTCCATATTAATTCTGAATAATTATGAAAAACGAAATCGAAAAGGATTGAATGATAAGAGGAAGCACTTGCATCTTAAAGTGCTAAAAACGATGTAGATGATTTCTTTTTGAATAGTATCTTATGCATCCCTAAGGTATTCAAATCCTTAAAAAATGTCCCAATACAGACTTTTTATTAAATAAAAAAGTTGTTTACAATTATCTTCTGATAGGGCGCGAAAGTAACCTAATATATTCAATACTAGTGGTTAAAATATTATCCAAGATAGTATATATCTTTTGCCTCCCCCAACAGGGGTCAGATTTCTGTCATCAGTTTTTATAATAATTTTAAATGTCAGTATTTTGTTCAATTTTTTTTTTTATATCTGGTCCCCGTAGGGACACCAGAAGATATATCTTGATTTAAATATTTTATTAATTTTTTTTCTCACCTGTAAACCCATAATAAAACACTTCTTTTAAAAACTATGCGAACAAAAACACGTGTTTTAATTTATTATTATTATTTTTTTTAATATAATGTTCCTTATAAAACTTATTGAATAAAAAATAACTGCATGTCATTTGGAAAACATTTTCTAATTCGAAATATAGGACTAAATGAATACTAGTTTTAAAAATGCCGCACTGATCAAACAGTTTGAAACATCAGGTTTCAGAACACACATATTACAAGCAAGTAAAAAGCAGACATAAAATAAGTGGTAGAAATTCATCAAACAAATTTAACCCTTTAACGTGCAGTGTTCCCGCTCTGGGAATACCAAACCCTGACGTTTTGACTGTTGCCAGTCACGAAGAGTAGATTTGATTTCTATAAAAATAGTTGCGGGTGACATAGCTCCAGGAGAATCCTTTACTTTTTAGCACGTCATTTCCCGTAAAAAAAATGGTCACGATTCTTTTTAACAGCACTGACATCTGCTGAAAAATGGAAGAATTCGAGAACAGCTGGATAGATTGTCCAAAGGGAATTGATAAAGGGCAGCCGTTGCCATCGCTCGCCTTAACTACCAGCAAGATGGCGGACGACAGCTGGCTGTGCCGGCACAGCCAACTGTCGTCAAAAAAGGGTCTCTAGATCTGTGGCACGCGATGAACGTTTCGATCGTCCGCCATCTTGCTGGTAGTTAAGTCGAGCGATGGCAACGGCTGCCCTTTTTTCATCATTGAGAAAGGGTTGCGCCTCAAAGGGTTAAGCGCGGGGCCTTAGGCGATCGCCTACATTCGCACCACCCTTGGACCGGCCCTGTCTGTCAGTTATTTCCTAGCTTTTCCAATGTGCAATAATCCTTCGGCATCAGCCAGTCGTTGATGCCAAAGTAAGAAAGAATTGCCCAGACGATCATCTTAGACAGCCTGGCTACTATTGACGCTTAAATATGAGAAAAGAGCAACCGCAACCATACATTATGCCGATACCGCCGTTTTTTCTCCTTTGACATTAGGATTAACCAGAACTTAATGGAAGTCTGCCCTTCACCTTTCATTCATACATAATCTTCTGGAATATGCCTGGAGAATTTGGAATGAAGGAGGGTGACTTTTTTATAACTCACATTCAACCGCAAATGACACTGCCAGCCAGTAAATAGTCATGTACGGTGGGTTTTCAGTTTGTTGTTCAACTAAGAGTGTGTTGCGTGAATACAAAAGCATGAAAGATTCATACTAACGTATGAAACATACCAAAATTAAGTTCTAGTATGTGCCCTGTGCAAAGATCGTAGTTTTAGTTATTCACAATCGCAAAATTTGACGCCTACACTAGCCTTAGGATGTTAGACTTCAAAAAGCATGCTGAAACGAAAAATTAAAAATTATGCTCAAAGCACAGAAATCCGAAGTTTTTGTTTTATAATCAACTAGCTGAAACACCGCCTGTTGTTTAAGTTGAGTAACTACCTATCAAGTCACAAAATTTCATTTCGTTCGCTTTAATCGTTCTTACATAAAACGCGAACAATAATTTACGCAGTTCGAAATGATTTTCGCAATTCTTCTTCAACCAATTTGAAAATTTATAAAAATTCCTCATCGATAGCTCAAGTTGAGTGACTACCTATCATATCACCGGATTTCACTTCATTTGCTTTAATCGCTATTACATGAAGCGCGAAGAAAAGTGTTCGCATTTTGAAACAATTTTCGCAAAATCTCAAAATCTGATCAAAATTTAAAGAAAAAAAAAATGTCACACCGTTTATTATGTCACCAAATTTCCTTTCATTCACTTTAGTCGTTGTTAGATGATGCTCGAACAAAGATTTACTCAGCTTGAAAAGATTTTTGCAAAATCCCAAAATCTAATCAAAAAAGCCAAAAATCAAAAACACCTAAATTTTAAGCTGAGTCACCGCCCATCATGTCACCAAATTTCCTTTCATTCACTTTAGTCACAACTACGTGATGCACGAACAAGATTCACGCAGTTTGAAACAGTTTTCGCAAAATCTCAAAATTCAATGAAGACTTTTGCAAAATTTGACGCCTATAGTTTAAATTGAGTGACCATCTATCCTATCAACAAATTTCATGTCATTCACGTCAGTCATTTTTACGTGATGCGCGAACAAAAGATAGCGTCTCGGACAGAATGACAGAACGACGAACAAACTTTTTTTCTGACGGTCGTACTGGGTTCCCGGGTGCTTTAAACGGATAGAAATCACAAAAATTTTGTTTTCCAAGTAGGGGAGACCGGGGCTAGTAGTGACATTTTCGATATTTTTGATATCATCCGCAAGATTTGAACTGAAGTAAAACATTCAGTATATCAAACGTTAGAGTAAATCTTGTATAACATATTTATAAAATTATTATTGATATTATTAACGTTTTTCATAATATAAAATGAATTCTGCGTAACCTCGAAATTTGTCACAACTTGCCCCGTAGCGGGGCTAGTAGTGACATGCTTGGGGTACATTGTGACACATATAGATCCATTGTAACATATAAAAATTATGTAAAAAATGCAATTAAATGGAAATTTTTAAAACAATAATGAGAAATTTATTCATTTATAACGTTCTTAATAAAAACACTTATGTTTTTAATAACACTGTAAATCAAATGACAATAAAATAGTTAAATTACTAACACTTGTAAACTCTTAGGCCTTTATAAATTTACTTTTAGAGACATTCATCAGTAAAAATAAAAGAAAAAAGTCCTAGTTTAATAAGAAAGAAATAAAAAGTAGCCAAAACTAATCTTTGATCATATTGATCTTTGACTTGACCTTCTACAACGTGTAGACCTATATCCTGTATAGGCCTAGCTATATTTTTAATCTCCCATTTTCACCACTTGTTTCAGAGTCTGATTTACAGTTAATACAAATGTAAAAAGGATCATTTTTGGTACATTTGACAAGCGCCAATCTTTCACCTGTCATCCGTTGCACCCGTCTAGAATTTTTGTATTGCTCCAAGCAAACTAAACATATGAAATTTTCGTTATCTTCAGAGCTATCTGATTCTTGCTTCTTCTTTTTTTTTTTTCAATATTCTAGGTGTAATTTTTTTATGTCCTTCTTGGCCTTTCCATATAATTTCATTTTTGCTTTCTCTTCTTGTATTTGTTTCCTGCATTCTCTTGTTTTTTTTATTCTGCTCGAATTTTCTCTTTTATAGGCGTGCTTGTTAGAATGGCAGATTTCAAACATTTACGAGCGGAGCACTTGTCCTTTCGAGGACCTATTTTAGGGAGCGGTCTTATTTCTAGAAAACTTACAGTTGATGCATTGCACTTATATCTGAGGAGTATAGGAAGTCTTCATCTGTAAATTTTTCCTATTAAATTCCCAAATCCCACTTGAACGAAATCCTGCTTGAATATTTTTTGTAGTAGCAGCACTATTGAAGGGCTATTTTGACAATACCGGGTATGTCGTAGATCGACACAGTGCTCAATATTTCCTTCCGTATTAGCACTCTTATTGTTATTAATATATCTATAAAGGGGCATTCGATTTACATTGAATAGGTTCTTGGGCTTTTCTTAAACTGCACCTTCCGGAATTTACTTCCATTGCAGCCCTTTTATAATGTTCTAAAGTTGCTTTAGCTCTCAAAAATCGAAGAAAGTCGCAAAAATATTTGGCAGAAATGTGTTAAAATATGGATAAAATCACTAATATAAGTTTGCAATGCATATTACTGTAGGTAATATTACCTACAGACAGAGTCTACCTATGGTGTAGTGTGATCTACAGTCATTTTAAACCTGCTGTTAATATCTCACCGCAATTTAGGTCCTTATCAGGAGTATACTAAGCACTCCTCAAAAACTACTACGAAAAGTTCAAAATTTAAGTAAACGCTTGAAACGCTAAAATTTTCGTAATCTTTTCTTTCCCCACTTTTCTGTTTCGCCAGCAGCACTGGTCCATAGAAGAGCCCATTTATTTTTAGTTCTGTAACACTTCATCTAGATCCACCTGGTAGCATAAACGAAAGGAAGAAAAAAAGAACAACAACTAAATAATACAGAGACCGAGACTAGACAGAATGAATCCGAACTGAAAATGTTCAACTTTTTCTTTTGATACTCCATCACTGCCCGTGCCACGCAGTCTGCAGGCTAGAGATCTCCGACAGAGATAGGCAGCTAGTACCCCCGCTAGGCTGAATAAATGAGTGTCACCCATAAATAAATTTCGAGAAGACAGTTAGTGGAAAAAGAAAGGAAAAGGTATTTATTCTCTGTAGATTTCTCTGTCCAAGAATGATTTGCATCTGAAGATAATCTAAATGAGATGTCCGGGAGATTAGTCTCACTGTCAGAATAATTGGCGGTGATATTTGCAAGGACATCTTGTACCTAAAAAGAGAGAATAAACTTTGATATTTTCACATTTCGTGAGCTGCTGTGATATTCCAGAAGAATTGCGTTTAGAAGTTCATTTAGTGGAGCGTATAGCCTATTCTTAATCAAATATACTGCTCTTTAACTCTTTGAAGCACAACCATTTCCCAATGCTGAAAAAAAATGCAGCCGTTGGCATCGCTCCTTCTAACTACCTGCAAGATGGCCGTTGATAGAATCATTCATCGCGTGCCATAGATCTAGAGACCATTTTTTGACACAGACTGGCTGTGCGCGCTCACAGCTTGTCTGTGTCATTCGATCAACGGCCATCTTGCTGGTAGTTAAATGGAACGATAGCAACGACTGCCCTTTTTTTCAGAACTGGGCGCTCTGTCCAGTTGTTCTTCTATATCAGTGTATTTCCACTGGGTTCTCCATTTTTAAGCGAAATGCTGGTACTGATTAAAAATAATCCTGTCAGGTTTTCAAATAATCGACCATTTTTACGGGAAATTATGTGCTAAAAAGTAAAGGATTCTCGTGTAACTATGTCACCTTCAAGTATTTTTACTGAAGTCAAATTTATGCTTCGTGATTGACAACAGTCAACTCATCTGAGCTCCGTGTACCCAAGGGCGAGGACATCGCTCATTAAAGAGTTAACATCTAACACAAACAGAGCGAATTATTACTTCTAAGGAGTGCAAAGGATTCTTTGGAAGATCATTGAATCATCCTTTCGAAGTAAAAATAATAGCAAGGATTCGATTCATGTTCGAAGTTCATTCCGACATGATGTTACTTATTCTTACTTATTTTACTGTAGGCATTGTAGGAAACATTTGTTGTTGTACCGATTCTAAGGATTTATTAGTGTTAAGATTGTGGATCACGAGTTAAGGATGAGGGTAGCATTGTTGGAGAACCAAAAGTCATTTCTCAGATTGATTATGAATCAATTTTACCCGACATAAAGTGACTGTTATCTTTGGACTAAAACGAAAGAATATACCCTGAAAATTCCATCGCATTAGCAAAAGATAAGACGTAAAGAGAAATAAATGAATTAGTAAATGGTGCATGGATTTAGACAAGTTTCGTTTTACTAAAATATGTTTAAGAGTACGAAAGATAAATTCCAGATTTGCATAGTCTTTTTCAGATTCTCAAAATGTTTAGAGGTATGCGTAACTTCGTGCAGGGATCAGGGACCCTTGAAGGCCCCCGACTTTTAGAAGCCCCAAAACTTCCTTTTATGTAATCACTAGCTGCGTGCCCGTTCTTCGCACCGTAGGAAACGAAAATTTTCCTTACATGTGTAATTCGAATTTCTTCGTGATGTGGAATTTAAAGAAAAAGAGCAAAATTATTTGACTCTTGATGTAAAGTTTGCGTCACGAGTATTAACCTGGCATCATTGCAGTATAATGACTCAAAAAACTACGTCAGTGTCATTCACTATCAAAAAAGTGGAATGCTTAATGGTTTGCAGAGAACTCCTGGCTTTCAAAATGTCTTATTGCTACATCATACTGTTTTTTAGGCTCAAGTTGTTGCATTAAATACCTAAGACACTACATGGAATGGACAACCATTTATTTCTTTCCGAACATGTACCATATAAGGAAAGTATTGTAATCATAAAAAATTCGACTTCGAGATTTTGGTGTATTTACGCGTTTTGAGGTCTTCCGAATTCATTTATGCTATTTTCAAGAGATGTTTTTAAGATAACTGCGCACCCGCTCTTCATACGGGAATAAGCGAATATTTTACTACTAAAATCATATCTGCATGTGACAAAACAGAATTTCATTTTTAAAAAAGTTCAAGTAATCTCCTCTGTTGAAATTACTGCGGACAGTAAATTTTAATCAAAATATCGTCTCCCTGTGTTGAAAATAGAGCTGGAATAAATGGGTTATAATTATGGCGTAATTTTTACGTATCTTAAAGCATTTGACGTCATAGATCCTCACTTGCGAATTGAAATTCCGATATCCCATTTAAAAACTCGATTGGTTGAGAAAGCCCTTTTTTCTAATCCTTTCTGTGGCAACAACCGAAGATAAATTCTCGTGCCGTGATCACAATGTAATGAATGACGTAAGATCGCGTTGATGCTATTAAATTCTAAACATTAGGCTGCATTAAAATTCATAAAAAATCATCTAATTTACATAATTTTTTCGTTTTTATTTTAAAAGAGGGAGAAAAGAATGTTTCACGATTTGTCAAAATATCAAAAAGTTATGACGGATAGAATTCAAGATGCGACAATTTTAAAATTATTTTACGAAACAATTCGCCGACGTAATCCAATGTTAAAATAAAACTATACTCGCAACATGCATATGTTAGGAAACATATGCCTGCGACATAATTAAATGCGAAAAATGAAAAAGGAAATAGAAAATTTTTAATATATCCCGCTTTAAAATGAATTTTGTAGCTTTTAAAATGAAGAACATTTTCAGCCGCGTTAAAATGTTTCAATTTTTAAGTAAGCAAAGGATTAAAATACCACTTATAATAATAATAATAATCATGAATTCTCAGTTTATTTCTAAAGTAAGTTTTAATCAAAATATCGCCTTCTTGTGTTAAAAAAAAGAGCAGGGATAAATGCGTTAAAATTGTGGCTTAAGTTTTATGTATTTTAAAGCATTAGACGTCATAGATCCTCACTTGCGAATTGAAATTCCGATATCCCATTTAAAAACTCGATTGGTTGAAAAAAACCTTCTTTCTAATCCTTTTTGTGGCAATGCAACAATATTATCACGTGCCATGATCAATTAATGTAACCTCGTAAGCTCTCCGCGTCGGTGATATTAAATTCTAAACATCACGTTGCATTAAAATTCGTAAAAAATCACCTAATTTACATAATATTTCCGTTTTTATTTTAAAAGAGGGAGAAAGGAATGTTTCACGATCTGTCAAAATATCAAAAAGTTATGACGGATAGAATTCAAGATGCGAAAGTTTAAAATTATTTTACGAAATAATTTGTCGAATCAGCTACTTAATATAAAAATTCCTAAAAATCAGTAAATTATGTTACGTATTCAGAACAAACTGTTTTTAAAAGAAAATTTTCTCCTCTATCCGATGATACAAATGCCATTTTGCTGCGAGCGTAATTTCCTCCGTTATTACGAATTAGGTGAGAAAAAATGCCAAAAATCGCATAAAACATAAAATTAAAAAAAATCTAGGTCGAATTTTGAAAAAATCGCTTCGAGGTGCACAGCTTCATGTTTAGATCTTCCCGAATACCAAATTTGCTGTTTCTAGGTGTAGCCGTTTGTCCGTAACGCCACCGACACACAGACCCACAGACCCACACACAGAACCACACACAGACCCACACACAGACATCTTCTTTTATAATAAGTAGAGATAATAACTACTAAAATTACCTCTCAAGAGTAAAATTTCTGACTTACTTCATTTCATCACAAATATTCAAAATTTTTAATTTAATGTTAAAAATTATCCATTCGATTCGATATTCGATAAATCCGATACTCGCAAATTCGATTGGACACCTCATCATGCTCCTCCTCCTTTCGTTTCTAAGGTGTGTGACGACTGTAAATACCCATAAAAACCTTTCAAAACTGAAAAATTCATAAAAGTGATATTTGTCGTGACATTTTACCGATTTGTAAATGTTTACATATGGTTAACTTACGAATGATAATTGGTTTTAACTTAATTTAATTAAGTAATATTTTGCGAAATATTTTTGTGCAGAGGGCCCTAAAAGTATCCTTCCCCTGGGCCTCCAAGTGTATAGATCGGTCCCTGGCTGGGATTATGTGTTTGTAGCTACAGTAGTGAAAACTTTCGAGGTTGGTGATGTGATGTTAGTAATGTTTTCGTATCATTTATTGTCGGATGCCTGTAAATGTGACTTCCCAGCAAAATTTTAAGTTTCTATGTGCATTTATTAAAAAAATAAGCTGATGACTGGTAAAACAACGAACTAAAATTTTCAATTTATGAATATCGTAAATGAACTTAATGTTGTCATTAAGTAATGTTCTGTTGTTAGATTTTCATATAATAGTTAAATATTATTAAAGTATTGCTAAAATAAAATTATTTTCAGCTCAGAGTGATGTCATAGTTATATTGTCAACATGAAGCATTCCTATATTTAAATGATGAGATACTGGAATCTAAAATCATGTTTCAAAAATAATGCTTCCCATATTTCCCTTAGAACTATCTCAACGCATGGTTCAAACAACTCAGATCTGATTCCTTGAAGCTGATGTAATCGGACAATAAACTCAGCAGGAGATACCAAATGACAAAATTTTTCCAAGAAGTGATCGCTCACCTTTTTTGATTTTCTAATGTTGCTTATTCAAACATAATATCTATAAAAAGTTACGGCTGTTTTAAGGAAGTTTATTTTCTAAAATAAAATGCTACTTTACGGATCGAATGTTAAATAAAAAATCTATGTTAACCCTTTGGGGCGCAACCCTTTAGCAATGCTGAAAAAAGGACAGCCGGTGCCATCGCTCGACTTAACTACCAGCAAGATGGCACGCGATGAACGTTTCGATCGTCCGCCATCTTGCTGGTAGTTAAGTCGCGCGATGGCAACGGCTGCCCTTTTTTCAGCATTGGGCAATCTATCCAGCTGTTCTCGCATTCTTCCATTTTTCAGCAGATGTCAGTGCTGTTAAAAATAATCGTGACCATTTTTTCACGGGAAATGACGTGCTAAAAAGTAAAGGATTCTCGTGGAGCTATGCCACCCGCAACTATTTTTATAGAAATCAAATCTATTCTTCGTGACTGGCAACAGTCAAAACGTCAGAGTTTGGTGTTCCCAGAGCGGGAACACTGCGCGTTAAAGGGTTAATGAAAAATATTAAAAAGATTCTATATCACTAGTAAAAGTATGCGAGCAGAACTAGGAACTAGTAATAAACTTTTGCTTTTTGGCTTTATTACACAGATATATATTTTTTATTTGCTTAAATTTTCAATCCAATGGAATTAGTAATTCGGTTAAAACTTTTCTTTATATGTACGCCTTTAAATATTTGTCTTTTCAGTAAACAAGAGAATTATTTTTAATAATTTCTGATGTCACTGAAAGGCAGTTTTCTGAGCCAGAAAATTTCTTCAGCACTGTCCCGCCAGATTTGCTATTCGATCGATCGACCGCCATGCGCTTGGTAGTTAAACGGATCGAAAGCAATGGCTGCACTTTTTCAGCGTTGGACGGTCTATAAAGTTGGTTTTCTATATTGATGTGAAAATGCTTGCTCTTCAAAGGGTCAGGCTGTTTTATTAACAGGGATAACTATTCACTGGACATTTAAAGCTACTTTGTCTTGCACCTTTGTTTAGTTTCAGTAACAATTACTGTTGAGTGTTTTGGAGAAATTAGAAGAAAGTCTACTAAATCGATGTACTATTAATAGCTTCTAAGGTATAGCTAAAACTAAATCAGTATCTAGAAGGTATTGCAAAGTTAGTGGGGGGTAGAGTTGAGTACGGGCTCATTTTTTGAAGCCCGAGTCCGCCCGAGCTCGAGGACTTTTAACCCGTGCCCGCCTGAGCCTGAGCAATACTATTTAAGTCAGAGCCCGAGACAGCCCGAAATTTCAGCTAAAGATAAATAAAATTCAATTGGTTCATTGATAGAATACGATAAATTTTGCCGTTTGTGCAAATTAAAGACAAATATAGTTGCAAACTCTTCATACACTTTCTAATTCTTTATATCCATGTTTATCAAATAATAACAATAATGTTTCAATTTTTATTAAAAATTCTGTTGAGCAGCGACATCAGTGTCAAACATTCGTATGTACTTAGATATATTAGATACAGAAAAATACAAGTGATACATCTCATATAGTGACATTAAAAAATGTCATATTTAAAACAGGTCCAGAAAACAGATTTTTCATAATAAATTTAAGAAATTTGCATATAAAAATTTAGTTGATAGGAACAAAATTTCTTTTAAAAATTATTTTATGATACGATATGAATTTATGCATTTAACTAAGAAAGACCAGTAAATAGTGAGGCCAAAATTTTGAATTAACAGCATTTAACACCCATACACAATGAAATAGCACAACATACCATTTACTAAATGATATGAAAACGCTAGCTTTTAACCCATCAATTTTTTTTTTTTTGTTGCAAGTCCTAGCATCACACCAGTACGTTTATTTTTCTGATGAATCGCTTTTTAAAATCTGTTTCAAGGAATATGCTCAATAAAGGAGAGATTTTTCAGGTGCCCGAGCCCGCCCGAGTCCGAACGCAATCGTGAATTACAGGGCCTGAGGGCGGTTCGGGCCTGGGCTCGGGATCGGGCTGAGCCCGTCTCATCTCTAGTGGGGGAGGGGGCTGATAAAAAGTCGTTAATTAACTAATTAAGCCAATTAACGATATTTTAACGATAACAATTAACGATACTTGCGTATTAAATTGCATAATGTAAAAAAAAAGTAATAAAAAAAAAGAGAAAGAAATTAAAAGAGAAAAGAAGTGAAAAAAAAAAAAAAAAAAAACCAGTCAGAGTTGTAGGACTGCACGTCAGAAGTGAAAACTTCTTCTCAGGCTTTCTAAAATTTATATTTATGCACTTAAACAGGTTTTCACACATTTCTGTATTTTTATTAACAAAAAAAAAATATACATTTATCAACGTTCATTCACATTTTTATACAAGTCATACATCTCATATAGTGACATTAAAAAATGTCATATTTAAAACAGGTCCAGAAAAGAGATTTTTCATAATAAATTTAAGAAATTTGCATATAAAAATTTAGTTGATAGGAACAACATTACTTTAAAAAAATATTTTATGATACGATATGAATTTATGCATTTAACTAAGAAAGACCAGTAAATAGTGAGGCCAAAATTTTGAATTAACAGTATTTTAACACCCATACACAATGAAATAGCACAACATACCATTTACTAAATGATATGAAAACGCTAGCTTTTAACCCACATTTTTTTTTTTTTTGTTGCAAGTCCTAGCATCACACCAGTACGTTTATTTTTTTGATGAATCGCTTTTTAAAATCTGTTTCAAGGAATGTGCTCAATAAATTAGAGATTTTTCAAGATCCCGAGTCCGAACGCAATCGTGAATTACAGGGCCTGCGGGCGGTTCGGGCCCGGGATCGGGATCGGGCTGAGCCCGTCTCATCTCTAGTGGGGGAGGGGGCTGATGAAAATTCGTTAATTAACTAATTAAGCCAATTAACGAGATTTTAACGATAATAATTAACGATAATTGCGTATTAAATTGCATAATGTAAAAAAAAGTAATTAAAAAAAAAGATAAAGAAATTAAAAGAGAAAAGAAGTGAAAAAAAGAAAAAACCAGTCAGAGTTGTAGGACTGCACGTCAGAAGTGAAAACTTCTTCTCAGGCTTTCTAAAATTTATATTTATGCACTTAAACAGGTTTTCACACGTTTCTGTATTTTTATTAACAAAAAAAAATAAATAAATAAATAAATAAATAAACATTTATCAACGTTCATTCACATTTTTATACATTTGAAATTCTTTGTAAAAAAAAAAAAAAAAAAATGTTTTTTTTAAGGCTGTAAGGATATCGCACATTTATTTATGATATTTTAAAACTTTCACAAGTTTTTTCTATGTTTGCACACATTTTAAAGCAATTTTTACTGGGTTTTCATTTTTTAGTTTAATTGCATTTCGAATTTCGCGCTCCATTTTTGAGCACATTTAAAATTAAAAATGAGAGAGAGGGAGTGCGCGCTCAGGCCGCAACGTGACACAGATGGTATATGCGTACGGTATACACAGCGCCCGATTAACCTCTGAAGTGAGGGGAAGCTCAGTCTCATTTCGGGCCCCCCATCACCTCTTTGTTTGGGAAAAGTAAAGTTTTAATGATTTTCTTTCATAAAAATATTTTATTCATAAAAAGTAAATTTCATTGATTTAATTAGCTCTAATGATTTCCTTTGATAGGAGCATTTTATTATATTTGAAATTTTCCTTTGATCAAAATATTTTATTCATTAATCTTCATAATAGTTTAGTTCATTGTAACGAGACTTTACAGTATTTTTCAAATTACTTTAAACATTAACAAATAACTAAAAACATTACCTTACTGGAACATTAAACTTTATTAATTTAGTCCTATTTTTCATTAGACATGGCTTTTTTTCAGGAATTCTTTGTTTCGATGACATCATAAAAACCGCAACACAGAAGTTGAGAATTAATTTTGACATTTAGAAGATGTTTAACATTACATATTAAAAGTCTACTCTTTCTGCCAACCAGATATTCTCCATAATAGAAAAAAACTTGCAACTGCAGCAGATGTCCCAGGCAAAGACATCGCAAACAACCCATTTAGAAATGTTGCAACATGAAGTATCAAGACTTCTGAAAAGCGCCATTTCTCTTCATTAAAAATGTTTACAATAACTTAAAAGATCATAAAAACAAAATTTTGAATTTTATCGCAGTTTTTCAGTCATTTTCGGGCCCCCCCTTCAAATTCTGAGGGAAGCTCAAGCTTCCCGAGCCTTTTCAGTAATCAGGCCCTGGGTATACATCAGCGATACACGTTTTTCTCCACCTTGGATTTTGTTCGATTTAATTAATACCTATGTAAGTGGATTTATTAATTATCAATAATTATATACTTACGTTGCATTGAACAGTAATCCTATTTATTTGTAATGAATGATGGATTTATAATTCAAATTCAAATGCACTGCAGAAATATTTATAATTGAAATAATATACAGCATATAATTATTAACACTCTCCACATTATTAAATTAACTTTATTGCACAATAAAGATATAGCTATAGAAATTAAGTACAGTTTTTTAAATAAATAATGGAAAATTATATCACCTACCCAGCTAGAAAAAGTCAGCACTTTTTTTGCAAAAACATATAGCTTGTACACAATTTGTACATAAAAAGTGGATATTTTTGAATATTTTGAAAGTATACACTTGTGCAAATTATATGCTTAAAACGGATAGAAATCTCAAAATTTTTTAATACCAAGTATAGTGTACAGGCAAAGTCAAATTTTATTTATTTAGACACATAAAAGTTCACATTCCGAAATTGAAATCACTTCAAACTTTAGACATTTCATACCGAGTCGAACCCGTTTGATGGTTAGCACGCTCGCCTACCACACCTTGGGTCCAAAGTTCGATACCAGACGCGGACGCAGTTTAAAAGTAGCTTAAAGTTTTTACGTATGATATCAGATGGCAGCACTAAAATTAAAAGAATGGAGAAAGAAATCTCAGCAGGAAAGAGACGGCGTTAGCTATAACTAAACAATCCCCTTTTTCCCCATATGTACCTGAGCGTGACGGTCACGCGAATTCGGTGCTTTTCCTCCCATCCCAAAAGCGCTCAACATGCCTAAAGAAGTTTTCACTTCAAAAAGAGTTAGGAGAAAAGAGAGAAAAAAAAAAAAAAAACGGAAATAACTGTAATAAAGAAAACAATAGTTTTATCGAAAATCAAAAATTTAGCTTATTTATTATGAGAAAAATATCTTAGAAAACAGCGATAAAAAATTATCGGAAAAATTAGAACGATTTATTTATTTATTTTTTTATTCGTGAAAAAAAAGGAAAAGAAAAGAAACACGAAACTTAAATGTCTATAAATACAGCATGTGATCAACTGCATCACCGCATTAATAATAAGCTATGGCTTTAACGAATAAGTCCATGGTTTCGAGAGTTCCAAACAATAAGCAAAAATGTGGTTAGGATCTTGGTATTTGATTGGAATTGTTTCAAAAGTGCTTTGAAAAATAAATAAAGACATGGATTTTTTTTTACTAGTTTCATCTCTACAGGGTCAAACTTAAACAGCACTGATACTTTTCAGTGGTTGACAATGCCGTATCTTCTCTCAGACATTCACACATACACACATAGGTGTTCTGATCTGAAGTGCAAATAAATCTTCCGACAGGATAAGGAGGCAATGTAAATGCAGCAAGAGGCTTTTGAAGTCTTTTTAAGTTCATTTGCATGTGAAAGGTGTTAATGAAGAACCGACAGCTCTCCCCCCCCCCCCACCCACTATACTTCACACAGTAGGGGTCAATTTTCAAGGTCAGAATGCCAGTCAATAGGAAAAGAAAAAAAAAACTGAACAAAGAATAGAAAAAAAAAAGTTGTCATCGTGTGTAGGAGGTATAACGCCCCAATTCAAGGTTCGAAGATGTTTGAGCTTAAAAATGAGCGCATACGAATTTAAATATTCCTAATGTGTTTCTTACTTTTTGTTTTCTATTAAATTTGCTTTCCTTTCGGTCAACTTTTCATAACTAAATTGTTAAAGGGAAAAAAAAAAAAGTGACAGGTGTATAAACAATTCGATCTGTTTCTATTTTCCTTTTCACTGTACTCAAAACGGAGTTTGTTTGTCGACTTACAATTTGTCTGTTTACGTCGCGTTTTCCTTTGTTATAATTTTGATCCCATGAGAGTTTTCCAGTGTTATTTGTTCTTTATTCGTTTACATTTATTATGATGCATAAAAATTGGTTCTTTTATTCAACGATTTATGTTTTCCCATTCATCTTTTTATTTATTTATTTATTCGTAGTCTTTGCTTGTAGTGCTTCACTTTATTTTCCTTTTTAAAAATTTTGGAATCTTCCATAAATAACGCAACAATTTTATCGGTAAATTTTTAACGCCTCGCCCTCCCCTTATGTCACACTTTGTCACAAGAACTGACAAAGCCTTATTCAAATTTAACTCACAAAAATGCATTTATAATTTATCATAAATAACCACAACAGGAAGAGCGTTTCTTTCCTGTCGAAAAAAAAAATGGCAAAGCGTTAGGAGGCATGGCCCCCTCATACCTATTATGTGCAAGAAGGGGGCCTTGCCCCCTCTTAGCTTCCATATTACGGTTATGATTTAAGTACTGACATGACCAAGAAGTGACTCATCAGTAAAATATTGTATCTTTCAGAGGCTTGGGGCAGAACTCTTGACTTCGTCCGACACCCAACCATATGGGCACGTATGTTCAGAGGAATTCTTTTGGTCAGTAGACGGTAGTCGACGATACGTCTTTGTTAATTTGTTTTGCTTATTGTGATGACATGCCGGCCGAAATAAAGTTATATTCAGATTTACTGCTCGGCCAAAGATAAAAGGTCGGCTTTGGCGCGCTGCCAAAAAAAATGGATATTGCGATTTGTTTCTATGGGGAGATGGGTTCAGATGTGCAAGAAATTCTCTCTAGTATGTGCGGACAAGGTTGCCAATTTAGCTGGATTTTGGCCGACTGGTAGTACGGAAGTATTTTGTAAATCGGAAATGAAAGTCCAAATGACTCAAAAAACATTACTACCGTTTAGAAATTTAAGAGCCCTTGCACATCTGAACCCATCTTCCCTGTGAAACATATCGCAGGATCCATTTTTTTGGCAGAGCGCCAAAGCCGACCTTTCATCTTTGGGCGAGCAGTAGGTCTTTTGTGGTGTTTTGTTTATAAATCTGCCATAACATTAAAAATATTTCGACCAAAATTCATCCTAACACAACTGTGACGTAACAGCAGCGTTGACCCCCACCCCCCTCTCTCTCTCTCGTCCGCTCCCTGTCACAAACTGTCACATTTGATTAAATCTGCCCCCCCCCCATCTTTTCGAGCATTACGTAATTAATGGAAGCCTCCTTATTGTAAAAACTTGCCGGGTAAAGATACTATATAAGATTTGCAGCAGATTCTGCGTGCATTTATTTCATAACCACGTAGTTCAGTGGTATTGATCAACGGCCATACTATGCTGAATATACTACCGAATGAATCACCGAGACATGCAACGTCGCCAGTATGGTCAGTATTCGGGAAAATGAAACGAGATGATATTTAACCCTTTGAGGCGCTACCCTTTCCCAATGTTGAAAAAAGGGGAGCCGTTGCCATCGCTCGACTTAACTACCAGCAAGATGGCGGACGATCGAAACGTTCGTCGCGTGCCACAGATCTAGAGACACCCTTTTTTGACGACACTTGGCTGTGCTGCTGGTAGTTAAGTCGAGCAATGGCAATGGCTGCCCTTTTTTCAGCATTGGGCAATCTATCCAGCTGTTCTCACATTCTTCCATTTTACAGCAGATGTCAGTGCTGTTAAAAATAATCGTGACAATTTTTTTTACGGGAAAGGACGTGCTCAAAAGTAAAGGATTCTCGTGGAGCTATGTCACCCGCAACTATTTTTGTAGAAATCAAATATATTCTTCGTGACTGGCAACAGTCAAAACGTCAGAGTTTGGTGTTTCCAGAGCGGGAACACTGCGCGTTAAAGGGTTAAAGGACTTAAGAACGGAGGATTTCTGTGCAATTTCTTCGTAAAACTTGAGTACTTCTTTACTAGCACAAAGTAACAAAGATGGATTCCATTTAAATATTTTAGCAATTTGGGATTTCCTTAGGTTTTTCAAATTTTGATAAACGAAGCTAATTTTCACTCAATTCAATGTTATTTTAAAAATGTTGCTGAAAAAGTGAGACAACTCCTAAACAACTGTTTGCAAATTTGATAATTTCGAAAAAAAGTCATCTTTTAAAAAACGAAACTTAGTTATAAAGTTTTTTTCTTATATTTACTTACATACTATCATTAGAAAAACGCGTAATATGTTACTTAATATAAAAATAAGTCTGTGGGGGGGGGGGGAGAAGTAAATCTACGTCTCATACTGTAACTTCTGCTTAATTGTGTGTAATATTCTATCAAATTTTATTTCTGGTACAGTTATAATAACTTTATAAATATTTATACGAATTTATAGATTTTTCAACTTTTAAAATCAACCAGATATTATTCTCTTTGCGATATTTAAATAATATCAGCCGTTAAAAATGAAACTGTCTTTGATTTTGTAATAATTTTCTCGATATTCAGAAATATTGATGCCTGTAAAAATATTAAAATTTCTATTTTCATTAGACGTTTATATAATTATAACCTGTTTAAAACATTTAATCTCTGAAAATGAAATAGTTGATGTTTAAGATTCAAAATATAAAATGCATTTTAAAAAGTAAGATTTTTCATAGATAGCGGCATGATTTGTGTGAATGCGTGCATATGAGGACTCCAAACAAGATTTTGAAGCTGAGAGCAACAAACACTGTGAGCTTTTATAAGATGGCAGGAAAAATTATTCAGCTCGTGGCGAAATCATAAATTTTCCTTAAAAACGGTCAGTTTCAGTTTTAGTTTTTTCGCTTAACCTTAAAAAAGAATAAATTTATAATGCAGTGAAAAAAAAAAAAAAAAACAAGCTTCACTTTCGTCGTAAGCATTTTTCAGTTTCATATGTAACTTCAAAATACACCTGAGTAATAAAGTTCGAAATACTCGCAGCTAAACTTTTTGCGAGAAAGTTGCCGAGACTTATTTCGAGCCCTAGTACTTATATACAGATATTTTAATTCTTTTCTTTTATATAATCTTATATTTTTTTGAACTTTTTTCATCAGTTCAGTATGAACAATATGGATTTTGTAGTTTGAATGATGGGTAACCTCATTTACTAAGCATTTTTAAAATTTTAAATAAGTTACATTATTAAAGTAGGTCTGGCAAACAATAAAGCAAGAATAAGGAAATGCATTGATATAAACTGGAACAAACCTGAATTGAACATTTTATGTCTTAGCAATTCATATTTAAAAAAATTATTAATTGTATTTTGCAACATATTACAAACCCAGGGAAATTTATTTTTGATACTTAAATTGTAATTAACGCTAAATGTTTTTTGACCAAAGTGTGCTTGTTGCAGCATCCTATACACGGTAATTTTTTTCGGTATCACTTTAAGATATATTTGTAAAATGCCAAAGCTCTGTTGAAATGTTTATGAAACGATTTAAGATAAAACAACTTCGAATCCAGTAGTAACCAGTAGCTGACTAAGGTGACCATACGTCCCGTTTTGAACGAGACAGTCGCGTTTTTAGGTGGCTTGTCCCGTTGTCCCCAAGCACAGCTTTGGGACACCGTAACGTCCCGTTTTTAGAAAATGTCCCCTGCAATGTCCCGTTTTTAAAAGAGAGCAACCTACGGTACCGATTTCAATAAGGCTACTAAAAATCTAAAATCGTCCAACGGCAGTGTCAGTATTTAAAAAAAAAAAAACAAACGACCTCCCTTCCTCCCTCCCCTTCGAGACTCAAAAAAAAAAAAAAAAAAAAAAACACCGGGGGATGTATTGTTTTTGTGTTTGTTTTTTTCACTGTTCTTTTTTTGTCAACTATTTCAATTTATGTAATTTTTATTCTTTTTTTTCAAGTCATGGTCCTCTTTTGCTTATTTCTCCCCTCCGCCGATCTCCCTTTTTTATTTTCCCTTTTCACTCTGGTTTTCTAAGAATTTTTTTTTCCATCCGAATGACAACTTCCTTTCAAACCTTCCAGCCTTGTGCCGGATGGTGTTTTTGAAGTCGAAGAAGAGCCTACCCCTTGTACCACCCGAAACGTACATCTTGCATTATTTTTTATAGTATACGTGTGTTTTAGCAAAGTTTTTTTTTCATTTTATTTTGAAATGAACATTAACACAAGCTTTTCTGCGCATTTTCTTAGCAACTAAAATATACCCAGACCTGTCAATTCAGTCTCCCTACACTATTACCTTAAAAACAGCAGATGTTCCGTTTTGAGGAAGAAAATATATACACTATTGCCAAAAAAAGTAGTAGATGTCCCGTTCAGAAGGAAAACATAAATGGCCACGTTAGTGATGACCCACGAAGAAACACTAACAGTGGTGCTACGGGTCAAAAAACAAAAATGTATTTTTGTGTTACAGTATTAAATACAGTCTTTGTCGCAATTTTTTAAGGTTATTGAACAACTATTTTATACATTCAATAGTCTAGAGAAGAAGCAGTCGTTAGAAATGAATTTTTAACAACGTGCTGTCGTTGATTTGTTAGTCAAAGCAGCACACTTGGGCTATTTGCCAAAGGGAGAAAGGCATTTTAAAAGGTTCACTGCCGAACCAAAAAGTATATTAGCGTACAAGCAGAATGTCTAATGCCAGTTTCACATAAAAATATATATTGTTTTAAACATTGAATTATTCATGTCATAGATAATAAAAAAAAATTAACATACTTCTTTCGAACTGCGTGTTTTTCGAAATATTAATTAGTTATTCACAAAACTGAAATAGGAAATTTAGCTTACACTCGTGAGTATCTTGCGCTATCGCTTGATTGTCAGCGAATACGCTCATGGATTCTAACGCTTACTCACGTTACACCTGGAAAACCGCCCTATAACTCCAGACCGTTAGATCGATAGCCGCCCGCGAATCCTGGACCTTCAAACTTCAGCCATTTACCAATATTTGCAATGTTTTATTCACACAGCCATTAGTTGGGCACTTTATGGATGGGATTGCATAATTTTACTGGGTATGTTGCACATCTGCAACCTCATCGATATTAAAGGGTCGAAAAGAAAACGCAACATCCTCATATTTCAATGTGTAATGTGATTCATAAACGGGGCGTACAATAAGTATAAATATACGGAACGAAATAAAGCACTCCGATGCGAGGTTGGCCAGAACAAACTTATTTGAGTATCCATGAGCGAATTCAGTGCCACGAAGTGTCTGAGAAACGTGTTCCATTTCGGTCTGAAGAGTTAAAATTGTTAGCTATTTGAATAGTTGGGGCTTAGGAAACATGAACGACGACAAAAATATTTAAAGGAAGGTTTGAATATTTTTTTCTAAGGGCGGAACGGGAAGATGCCTACAGACGTTTCCTCATTGGTTAGATGATTTGGCCTTGGATGACGTATCTAAGTGGTGGAACCAATAAGCGAGCATCCGTAGGCCTCTTTGGATGACTCATTGGAGAGCACAAGCAGGCCCGGTGGAATCATGATGGCCCTGGGCGGGCACATGACGATTATTCATTCGTCACTACCAGGGTGCGAATTGAACATTTTTTCCAGGGGGAGGACGTTTCGAAGAAAACATTCTTCAGGGGGGGGGGGACATTTGAAAAGAAAAAAAAGGAGGGAAGGCGTAAAATGCTCCACACACATAATATATTAGGTATTACTTGACAAATGCAGTCGCCATCGTAACTGGGAAAGGACTTAAATTTAAACAAAAGTCGACCCTCGATTTTCTATGCACATATATTTCTGCCTATGTCGGTTCTTTTTCTACCCTCAAATACGGCTCGCGGCAGAGCAGCGCTTGTTCATTCATTTCGCAGTCTTAATTTGAAACCTGGCCCCAGTTGCAGAATGAGAGGTGGCATCAGGCATGTATATATATATCTATTTCAAGAGATGTTTGTAACTTGCTCCTTTGTCTAGTAAACAAAAGAATTTCCATTCTCAATACTTAAAATCGTTAGGTACTGTTGAATTTGTAAGGACAGAGACTAATTTTAACATTTCTCCTGCTGGGTATAAATAGTGTCCCCGGCATTGATCCATTAATATTTCTCTAGCCAGGGATATTACATTCATCAGCCGGGGACAATCCCCGGCACCCCCCCCCCCCGTCAATTCGCACCCTGGTCACTACGACGAGAAGTACTAGTCAATTCATTATGGATTCACCTATAGGTGGAGCAGCATTGCCTTCTATGAAGGGACGGACGAAATGAACCCTGAAACGAACCTGTTCCCGTGGTGTGATAGACTGGTTCTCTAACCACTACACAACTCGGGTGGCAAAACTTGAATATTGAACTGGCGACATATAGCAGGAATTTTCCAACTTTGATCACTAGTAAATAGAGGCATTGATCACTAGTAAATAGAGGATCAATATTGTATGCCACTTTATCAACGGGAAGAACTAGCATGCAATTTGGCAAAAATTCTCCCTATGAAAAAAAAATAAAAATAAAAATAAAGATGAAGTAAAAAATAAATTCGAAAAAATAAAGTATATAAATTTGAAAGATCTATTCGTGTAACTCCAAGGCCGATAAGATAATCTTATTTCAAGTTGGCAGCAGATTTAAGGATAATTAGTGCTTTAATTCAAGCAAAACAAACATAGTGGTTTACTTTTTTTTATTTTAAACCGACGTTAATAAGGAGAAGGTTTTCAATTTGTCGGAAACTTTCTTTTCAAATGGAGAGAGGATATTTCAGGAGTGTTCCCATAAAAATTTGGTCAAGTACTAATGATATTATCATTTAAAAAATCCGAAGAACCACACTTTTAAATTATTGTCTGAAGGGTTGTTAGAATGAGCTGAAATAATGGTATGTCAAAAATAGCCAAGCTCAATCACTTTAGGCGATTTAACGCGAAATTTAGGAACCAAAAAGAAGCACCCAAAACCGAACCCATCTTGGCTGCATTCTTCTGTATTTGGCGACGAATTGCCAAACCCTACTGCTCTTCAATGTGAATATTAATCGGTGTGTGTATTTTTTGATCGACTTTTTTTATGTATGTTCAGCGATAATTTTTTTTTAACACTAGGATCGATTTCGTTTCGGGCGGGAGATTTTAGAGGCAGTCCTAAATTAATTTGGTCAAGTTCCGGTGATATGATCAACGACAAAATGATTCAGGTCTTCAATTCTTATGAGTATATAAACGATACTGGAGCAAATTTCTTATAGGGTATCAGAATGCATGAGTTTCCAGGATGCCGTTATGATGAAGTAATTTGGGCACAGCTAAGATACTGCTCTGCCAAGGATAAAAGGTCGGCTTTGGCGCGCTGCCAAAAAAAAAAAAAAAAAATGGTTGCTGCGATTTGTTTCAATGGGGAGATGGGTTCAGATGTGCAAGAAATTCTCTCCAGTATGTGCGGACAAGGTTGGAAATTTAGCTAGATTTTGGCCAACTGGTAGTACGGAAGTATTTTGTAAATCGGAAATGAAAGTCCAAATGACTCAAAAACACCAGTACCGTAGAGAGTTTTAAGAGCCCTTGCACATCTGAACCCATCTTCCCAAATATCGCAGCATCCATTTATTTATTTTATTTATTTATTTTTTGGCAGCGCACCAAAGCCGACCTTTCATCTTTGGGCGAGCAGTATTTACTACTTACGTAGAGGTGAGATATTTCTCTATATAGCCAATCTGCCAAAGATTATATATGGAAAACTGTTTTGATGTAAAATAAAATAATAAAAAACTTTGTAAAATAACACCATAAAGGTTACTTGAACGACCATACATCTGTTTCAAACAAAAACTTATTGTTCTTCAGTGGTAAACATTCAGCTGAAGTCTGAAACGCGGAGGAACTTAATAGGAAATAATTATCAACTATGAGTATACGTAATTTGCCAAAGAATGAAAAAACCGTAAATATCCAAGCTGTTACCGTAACTTGAAGTCGGTTTTCTTTTTTTTTTCTTTTTTTTTTTAAATATCATACTTTTTTATGGACAATCGCCTGTATTTCATCGTTGATTTACTGTCTTAAAAAATGACGTTTATCGAACGATGGAACATTTATTGAATAATTTTTGAAATGGAACTGAACTTGCGAATTTTGTTAAAGGAAAGACTGAGAGTTTGATTAATAAGGATTTTATGGAAATGCAAATGAAAACAGAATTTTACCCCTGCAATCTAGTTATCTAGCACTAATATTAATGATACGAAAAAAAAAAAGGTTTTCTTTGAGCATAGAAATATAATTTGATGCAATGAACGACCAGTTGCTAAATCTTAACTCTAAGATAATTTACGAAGTCATTTGGCGAACTTCCTGTATTACCAGTTAAAAACAAAAAACTTGAGGTCCTTAAAATTATTTATACGCGCTATAAATTCTTTGAAATGCTTTTAACTTCTAGGCACGTGTACTGTGAGCCATTAATTGTATGCAAAAGGTTGCCATGTAAAAATCTATTAAAAAGAAGATCTCGTAGCTGTGACTTAGTATACGTTACTAGAAAACGGCATTAAAACCTTAGTGTCGAATGTAAAATAAACGAAACAAATGCAAAGATCTTCGATGCCTTTTAAAATTTATCTATGCTTTCGAGTGGTTTTATTACGGTCTGCAAGGTGGTTGCAGAGTTTCAATCGGAAGAACTGCAAAAAAAAAAAATGTTTTACCAACATGGAATAACTTTGTTTTCACACAAAATCCGAAAACCATACATTTTCGCATTCATCAATTTTTGCGAAACAACTGTCGTAAACGAATTCTTGTTAAATTCCGTACATAATTCGCCTTTTTTTTTTTCGAAATGGCATTTTAAAAATCTGCACAAATGTAATTTCGGGTATCTTCAAACTATCTCTTTTGAATGCAAGTATTAAAAGACGTGGTAACATTGTGTAAACTTCTTTTTCTTTCAGTCTTACTTCAAATCAGATTATAAAGGGGTTCACGATCACAATTGTTTTACCTTTATGAAGCATAAACTGAAATTTTTTAAAGTTAGTAGTTCTCGAATGCTGAGAAGAAACATCCATTATTAATTATAAATAATGGAAGTAAGAATTCCTTCTGTTTTTCTAATGAAGAGCCAAGACAGTACGTTAGAAAAAATGTTATATCGAAATTTATGAGCTTTTATTTTTATTGAAATTTCGACGCTGTCATGTCAATAAGAATGTTAACAATATGCCTTCACAGAATTCATAATGAACATTAAGTTATGCTATGCGCTTTTTTAAAGCATAATACTTTCCACATTACCTTTAGTTCAATGGCTTTAAAACTTTGCTCATGTTTTTGATTGCCCTTGACGACTGCTCCTGAACTCTGGTTCCAAAACATGATAAAATTTGTTCTCAACACCAGAAAATTTGAATAAATGATGTTTTTAACTTTGCTCGACCAGTTTTACATGCATTTCATTATGCAAAGATGCCCCTATCCGCAGGATATACATGATTATGGTACGTGTTACAAGAAAAACCTGAAAACTTCAATCACTTTATGCTATAAGCCTGTTCAAACAGTTCATAGTCCTACTGAATACAGCTCTTTACAGACAGACAGAGAAGTTGTTCTTTTTTTCATTAAAAAAAAAAAAAAAAAATGTTGAGCATAAAATCTTAACCCATGAAGTGCAAGCATTTTCACATCTTGTAGAAGGCCCACTGGATAGACCGCCCGACGCTGAAAAAGCGCAGCCGTTGCCATCGATCCATTTAACTACCAACAACATGGCATCGATCGAATCGCTCTTCAGGCGTCACAGAGCTATAGGAATTTTATGACGCAGCTGACTGTGCCCACACAGCTGGCTGTGTTAGATGGCAACGGCTGCACTTTCTCAGCGTTGGAACTATTTAACCATATTTTTTTACGACCAGCAGTGAAAGCACTGAAAGGTGGTTTCACGGAGATAACAGGACGCTTCAAAGGGTTAACCCTTTGAGGCGCAACTCTTTCCCAATGCTGAAAAAAGGGCAGCCGTTGCCATCGCTCGACTTAAGTACCAGCAAGATGGCGGACGATCGAAACGTTCATCGCGTGCCACAGATCTAGAGACCCTTTTTTGACGCAGCTGGCTGTGCTTGGACAATCTATCCAGCTGTTCTCGCATTCTTCCATTTTTCAGCAGATGTCAGTGCTGTTAAAAAGAATCGTGACCATTTTTTGACGGGAAATGACGTGCTAAAAAGGAAAGGATTCTCGTGGAGCTATGTCACCCGCAACTCTTTTTATAGAAATAAAATCTATTTTTCGTGAGTGGCAACAGTCAAAACGTCAGAGTTTGGTGTTCCCAGAGCGGGAACACTGCTCGTTAAAGGGTTAACAGAGGAAATGTTGAAAATCATGCGATGGGATAGCACCGGCGTGCAAGTGCGGCAAATTGCCGCTCACAAAATTGTGAACACTTATGATTATCCCTTCAGATTTTTATGAGAACTTCAATAAAACGACGACCAAAAAGAAAATTTTGGTAATCCGTAATTATGGGAATACTTTCTAGATTTCTTAACACTTTTTTGAGACTTTTACATGATTTTGATGAAAAATGACCTTCTTTATTTTTCAGTATTAGGCTAAATTCCTTTCTAAAAGGGAAATTATGGTATTAATTTTCCGAATTGTTTATATTTTCCCTTTAAATACACACGAATACTGGTTACTTCGGTTACTAATCGAATTATAACACGGCTTCATTTTCATCCTTGAAAAATATAAACCCAACTGAAAAAAGTAAAATTTGTGAAAAAAATAAAATAAATAATTAAATAAATATTTGTACCACCATCAAGTGGGACTGAAAAGTTATAGGTTAATTAAAAGTCACCCTACATATCTATCTATCTATAAATATATAGATGGGGGGAAAAAAGGTCAAGTATAGAGATGAACCTCTTCGAACATAATTTTTTACATACTAATGTATAAAAAAAGCAGACAGATGTGTATTTATAATGAGACAACTATGCTTTTCAAATTAGCAAAGGCCGCTAATGCAGATAGACAAATAAACAGGAGCAGGAAATAAAAAAACATTGTTGAGTGAATTATATTATTGAGGGTATTTCACTGAATTAACTTGTGTTATCTCTATACGTAAACGAAGATGTCCTGACTAACTGACGATCATCGCCCCCCCCCATCTACCGCAGATACAGACATGAAATTTTAGGAGCTTAATAGCTTTTGGCCCGAAGGTGTCGTTTAAGAAGCGATTTGCAAAAATTCGAACCCAGATTCGGGGGTGGCGGCCCAAAATGTTCTTTTCAAATTTCCCTTCATATCTCAGGGGGGAAAAGAGATAGCGATAAAACTCTTGCTTTAAAATGTAACTAATACAAATATCTAAAAGTCATTTTCAGGATTTTTTAGAATTCGTATCCAAACTGACTTAGGGGTCCCAGAACGTTCTTAAACGTTTTTTTTCACATTTCCCTTTATATCTCAGAGGAAAAAAAGAGATAGCCCTATAATTATTGCTGTAAAATATAACTAACACAAATACCTAAAATCCATTTTCAGGTTTTTTATAATTTGCACCCAAACGGGCGTAAGGGGCAAAAACAATCTATAACGTTCTTTTCGCATTTCCCTTCATATCTCAGAGGAGGAGAGGAAAAAAGAAACAGCCATAAAATCCTTGCTTTAAAATGTAATTAACGCAAATCCCTAAAAAGGGTTTTTTTCAATTCGTACCCAAATGGGTGTAAGGGTCCAAAACGTCTTTTTCACATTAACCTTCATATATCAGAAGAAAAAAGAGATAGCCGTAGAATTCTTGCTTAAAAGTATATTAAACACAAATGTTTAAAATTCACTTTCAGAGTTATTTAGAATGCGCATCAACACGGGGATAGAGGGCCAAAACGTTGTTTTCGAATTTGCCATCTTATCTCAAAGGAAAATAGAGATAGCCATAAAATTATTGCTTTAGAATGTAGCGAACACGAATGTCTACGAATCTTTTTCGAAGTGTTTTAGAACCCAAACGGGTATTCGCACCCAAACGGGTGTAAGCAACGCCCCCTAGAGAGGAAAGCCACGGCGCTTACTTGTGACGTCACACCGAGTAGGTAAAGCAAAGCGTTTCCATTGGGTTTCTCCTCTCTCCAGCGTCGCGGGAGAAAGGAGAAACCCAATGGAAACGCTTTGCTTTACCTACTCGGTGTGACGTCACAAGTAAGCGCCGCGGCTTTCCTCTCTAGGAGGCGTTGGTGTAAGGGGCCAAAACGTTCTTTTCACATTCTCCTTCATATATCAGAGGAAGAAGAGATAGCCTAAAATTTTTTGCTTTAAAATTTAACTAACACAAATACCTAAAAGTCATTTTCATGATTTTATGGAATTCACACACGAACGGAGGTAAGGGGAGAGTTAGAGAACGGAGGGTATACGTTCTTTAACGTTCTTTTCCGATTTCTCTTCATATCTCAGAGGAAAATATAGATAGCCGCAAAATTCTTGCTTTAAAATGAAACTAACAGCAATACCTGAAAACCATTTTCAGGGTTTTTAAAAATTCACACCCAAATGGTGGTAAAGGTCTAAAACGTTCTTTTCACGTTTCCTTCATATCTCAGAGGAAAACAGAGACAGCCGTAAAATTCCTGCTTTAAAATATAATTAGCACAAATACATAAAAGTCATTTCCATGTTTTTTTTAGAATTCTAACCCAAACGTGTGTAAGGGGCAAAAACATTCTTTTCATGCTTCCCTTCATATCTCAGAGGAAAAAAGAGACAGACACAAAATTCTTTCTTTAAAATTCAACTAAAGTAGCAGCTAAAAAATCAATTTCAGGGCTTTTGAAAATTCGCACTCAAGTGATGGTAAGGGTCTAAAACGTTATTTTCACGTTTTCCTTCATATCTCAGAGAAAAAAAAAGTGATAGCCATAAAATTCTTGCTTTAAAATCTAACAAACAGATACACCTAAAATAATTTTCAGGTTTTTTTTTTTTTTTTTTTTAGAATTCGTGCCCAAACTTGGTCTGAGAGACAAAAACGTAATTTTCATACTTTTCATCATATATCGACGGAAAACGAAGATAGACATAAAAGTCTTGCCTTTAAAAGTATCGAACACAAATTCATAACAATCTTTTCAAAGGTTTTTTTTAAATGGACCTCAATATAGCGTGGTTTACAAAAACTGTTTTTCACGTATGTATTAGTTCTAGAGTGCTTTTAATTTCAGACAAAGTCTTTTGCCTCCCTGGTGAACTTTTCAAGGGTTGCCAGATGAAATGTGAAAAGACTCCAAGGTTTGCCGTTTTTGGTGATTTATCGCCAAGTTTGGCATAAAAATATTAGTCCCCAACACTGGACCCAGCTTTTCGATACCTTCCGCATTTGTCGAGAAATTGCACAACCCTATTGTCCATTTAATTGGAATATTTGTGTCTATATTCGTGTTGGTATAGGTGAAGTATAGTTAGAATATGCTCGGAGAGGATTTTAAAACAGTTCTAATTAGTAGACGATTTTAATACAGATTTCAGATTTGAAGAAGTATTTTATGGAACAAGAAAAACAAATACGGCACACTCGCGGATTATGATGCACAATCCAAACAGCATTTTAAAAAATTAAGTATAGTCAGAATATGCCTAACGAATATTGTAAAACAGTTTTTGTAGGTGATTAAATCTGTAACCAAAGTATATTCAATATTTATTTACTTATTTTCCATTTGTATTAGTTGGATTAATAATATCCATTCCGTGCGAAGAACGGGTACTTTAGGTAGTAAAAAATAACATTAAAAAATTAGTGTATATGTTGTCTATCGAGAACTGTGGACTTATTTGTTTTAGAATTTGAATGAGAAAACTACTGCGTATAAGCTAGCAAGAACAAACAATATTTTTATAACTTTTTAACTATATTAATTACATTTTACGGTAATTTGGGATTTGAAAATACATAATAACAAGACAGTATTGAGAAATACAGTATGTTTTTCCAGTTTTCCATTTCCTCTTTCGAAAACGATCAACATAAATACTACTGTGTGTGCATAGGCAGGTTGTCTTTCCCTACAAAATGTAAACAACCTAGCTTGAGTTACTTTCATGAACATTGTGTAATTTCCTTCTAGACCTCGAGTTCTGACGTTTTGGAATTGTTAGACTGCTTGGAGCTCTCTCTTAAAGTTAATCGCACTCGGTACAATGTTTTTTTCGCAGATGAAACTGGTTAAATATTCATTCTTCTGGAATAAACGCGCAGCAAATTTTGAATTAAGAAATGTACGTATGTTTATGATTGTGATTGTTTATAAACAGTTCACTCTAACAGCGCATGTTTTCTTCAGGTATCTGCCAACGTCAAAAAAAATCAATTTCTGCCCCAAAAAAAAAAAATCGATTTTCTTTTTATTGTTTATTTGGAAGAGCATATTCTTAAAATTCTAAAACTGTTTTACCTGCGATAAGTAGAAAGCAAGATACAGCTGTTTGAATGTTTCTTCCAGTTGAACATCGATGTTAAAATAAAATTTTTCAATTCGTTTTCTGGAAAACTGCGTTCTTTGTTACCTCGACAACTGTAACTACTCTAAAAAATTTATAGATATCTTAATGAAATTTTACATTAACATTCTATTGATATTAAAGTGTGTATTGTAGCAAAAGTTAAGTTATACGTATGAAATTAATAAAGTTACAGGTACTTGTAGACAAAAAATTGAATTTTTTCTCAAAAATTTCAACGTTTTTGTACACACTTGGGCATATTTCAGCGAATTTTAAAAATACATTGAAACTTTTCGTACAAAACATAGAAAAGTGTTGTAGGAGTATAGGAAGTTACTAAATATTGAGAAGAATGCAGTGTACAGCAGATGGCGTAAGCATGAAATTTTCTTCAAAAATGTAATTTACAAAAACAGTTATGAAAATTTTGTAAAATAAATTATTATTTCTGTCACGTTTTATGACCTTTCAAATAGAAATGCATGAACTACACCAAACTAGTGCATTTTTTTTAAAGTACTCCGCACGTAGGCAGATACCTTAGTTTATTTCCTTAATAGTCATTCATCATCACAGCTTGTACATTTTTGCAAGAATTTAATATTGAAGCATCATTGAAAAAACGCCTTCTTTTTAGACGAATCTTTAGACAATCATTTTTAAGAGTTATAGTAGAGGAGAGGAGGGTATTATGGAATAGTCGGGGAATACGGAATACAGAGTTCTTGGCTCTGTTAGTTGCTGTTGCCACAAGGGAATACCATGAACAACTCAAGAAAGATTCCCGTCTTACAATGCAGTAAGAGTTGACCGCTCTCTGTTGCCGTACCACTCGCTACAGAACAAAGTATGTTTTGTGATTTTCAAGAGTTTTTGTAGATAAGTTTTCAAACATTTTGACTTACTAGTAAACACGTGACATGAACATGGATGTTACGCATAATGTACACTAAGAGAATGGTAGCAGGGTTTTCACTGAAGAAAAAGAAATGGGTGAGAATTTCTCACCCTTTCCCGCAAACTCAGTGAGATTTTATAAAATGGGTGAGAATTTTTCACTAATAGATTTGGGTTGGGTAAATATCCATTGGGGTGGGGTATTTATTCCTGTGTTGGGTAAATACCCAAAATTCAGGTATTTATGATTTTTAGTTATTTTTATTGAGTGTAACTGGACCTCCAAGTCTAAATCAAGCGCAGTTACATGCAATAAAAATGACCCAGTTTAAGATCCCCCCCGAATCAGAATGTTCCCTGGAAACCCCAGGCCCCCTTCTTTTTTTTTTTCTTTCATAGACTTTATAGTTCTTGAGAATCCACTTTTACACTTTGTGTTCTTCATTATTATTTTTTTTTTTTTGAGAAACCGATTTGTAGGGTGAGCGAATTTCTCGCAGTAATAAATTTTTAATGCGAGAAAAAGAAAAAAAAAATGTGAGATTCTCGCGCTCTAATGAAAACACAAGGTAGTTTGCTGTACTGTGGTTATTTTTTAGATGACAGTGTTTTGCCAATTAGTTTTAAAGGTTCGTTCTCCGAGATGGCGTGTCGGGTATTATGGAATACTGGGTAATATTGTAATGGATTTCATGTCATCCACTAAAGAACCGGAAAACAAAGACGCTGAAAGCATCTTTTGTCACGAAAAATTCTCCAAAGATCAACGACGATAAGTTTCGATTCAAAGATCCAGCTGTTTGTTATCTGTGGGCTCACCATGACTGTACCGGAGCAAAGAAAGAAGATTATATCTACAACTTTTCTAAATCGACTCGAAGCAGAAATGACTCGAACATAATGATTTGAACTACAAAACCATAAAAATGTAGTTTTATAGTAACAAACAACTATATGAAGCAATATGAATTGCTTTTCATCGGTTTAAACCACCTATTCCATATTACCCGACTATTCCATATTATACTTCATTCCATATTATAATTCCATATTATAACTTTTTTTAAAAATATTTTTTTCTATAACAACAAAATAAATTGTGTATTCTTTTACAATTGACATTTCATTACGATGAATTATAGCATGTACGCATGCTGTTTTTAGGGATTTTATTTAAAAATCTATGAAGTTACAGTTAGAAATGTAAATGGTGTTCCATAATACCCTCCTCTCCTCTATTTGCGAATGATCTGCGAAATTCTTTTTAAGCCAATTAAAAGAAACCTGATTTTTTTTCTAGCTTGAATATTTCTATTATAAAAATTTGTAACTCTTATTTTTATATTATTTTAAAAAGCTGTTATTTATTTATTAATTTTTTCATACACGACGTAATATTACCAAATTTCAAACCTCGACCGATTCTTGCGAAGGAGCTTCACTGGTCTGTACGCCATCATTGAAGCGCTGTTTCATCATTATTATCAAGTTTTGTGTTATAAAAGCTGTGTGATAAATACTTTATTTTTACAAGTAATTGTTTTGAAGTGCAACCTACACAGAAGAACGACTGGATAAGTAGCCTAATACTAAAACAGGACAGCTGTTACCAACACTCAATTTAACTACCAGCAACATGACGGTCGATAGAATCGCCAATTGTGGACCGCAGAACTAAAAAACGTTTTTTTTTTTTTTTTTTTTTTTTTTTTTTTTTTTAAACACAGCTGGCTGTTCAGCCGTACAATAATTTTTGGTTACAGCCATGTCAAAAAAAAAAAAAAAAAAAGACTGACATGCTGTTGATAGCTAAACCGAGTGTTGGCAAAGGCCAGGCCGTGATTATCGCAAGGGTACTTGGGACACACATACATAAATAGGCCAAAAAATTTCATTTAAAGATTTGTACCAGAGCACAAAAATTTAGCCAACTATCTAAAGGGGCATGAAATTTGAGAAGTGCCTTGGCAAAAAAAAAAAAAAAAAAAAAAAAAGTTTACAGGGTTCGTACGTTTCCTAGATTTAATAAAATTCCGAACTTTAGAAATATTGTCCAAAAATGGTCTGATATTTTAAAAGTGGTCCTGTTTTTTATAAAATACGGAATGAAGTTCTCTTGGGTATCTCAAATAATAGGACATTTTCAGACAATTTTATGAAAGTTCGGAATTTTAGCAAATTAAGGACCCGTACAAACCCCGGCTTACTCAGGTCTTGGCAAAGGCTGCCCCTTTTTTTAGCGTTGGGACCATTCAACCATATTTCATCTCGACTAGCAGTGAAAGGCTGGATCTAGATGGTTTTACAGAGCGGCCACCAAGCGCTAAAGGGTTGAACTATCCATTTGATGTACGGCTTTTACCCGATTTTCTCGTGAGTCTGCTTCACATCTCAACGTCTTGTGGCCGATCTGTCCTTGAAAAAACAAAGCGAATCTAAACAGCAATATATTTCTAGCCCTTTTCGATCCGTGAGAGAACTATCGACGACAAGATTGTCTGTTGTCATCCGATCCATCATGCCCACATTTTTTTTTTCTCATCAAGTTCTTTGCTGATGTGCGTGTAAAAGTGCATTTCAAAGGTCAGACGAGGTTGCTCGTTCGGTTAACAAGCAGGCACAACACAGGTGCACCTATTATTATAAGGAAAGTGTGTCTGAAATATTCCGAAGAAGTAAAGAATGGCTTCTTGGAACTTTTCTGTCATCCTAGGTCTAGATCCTGCTGCCATCAGAAAGGGTTGCGTCATTCATAGAAAGATGAACGCCATGTAGCAGTATTTAAGATTCAGATATCGTGCGAACAGGTTTTCGTTGGATCATTACACATTATCGTGGGTTGATTCACATAATGGTGAGTTTTCACACTATATCCAGAATTCTGTCAGCAAGAACATTTTAAAGAGCAAATACACAGTTTTTATCAAAAAGTAATTTGTATTTTTTTAAATTCTCTTTCGAAAAAAAATAAAAAAAAATCTGGCTATTTTCGGTGAAAAATATCGAAATGTGATGGAAATCATTATTATTTAAAAATTATTAACCCTTAGAGGCGCAACCCTTTCCCAATGCTGAAAAAAGGGCAGCCGTTGCCATCGCTCGACTTAATTACCAGCAAAGTGGCGGACGATCGAAACGTTCATCTCTGGCTGTGCCGGCACAGTCAGCTGTCGTCAAAAAAGGGTCTCTAGATCTGTGGCACGCGATGAACGTTTCGATCGTCCGCCATCTTGCTGGTAGTTAAGTCGAGCGATGGCAACGGCTGACATTTTTTCAGCATTGGGCAATCTATCCAGTTGTTCTCGCATTCTTCCATTTTTCAGCAAATGTCAGTGCTGTTAAAAAGAATCGTGACAATTTTTTTTATGGGAAATGACGTGCTAAAAAGTAAAGGATTCTTCTGGAGCTATGTCACCCGCAACTATTTTTATAGAAATCAAATCTATTCTTCGTGACTGGCAACAGTCAAAACGTCAGAGTTTGATATTCTCAGAGCGGGATCACTGCGCGTTAAAGGGTTAAGAGACAAACAAAATTTCATTAAAATGACTGAAGTAGGAATTGATATCTACTAGGTGTATGGACTACATTTATCAAAAGTAATTTTTAACTGTTGATATGTTTTCTGAATCTGGTACCAAACTATTTCTGTAAAAAAAAACTGTTGCTTTCAAATGAAAAATTAGTTCTAGAGTCTATTGGAGGATCAATGAAAAATTATCTGACTCATGCGGGATTATGTGAACAAACAAAAATTTTCAAGTGGAAAAGCGTTTATAACGCAATCACTCATTTCTGTACGTTGTGCTAATTATATCATGAGTAAGTCGTGTTTCAAGAAGTTTCGTTTCGTGCTGCAAGAACAGCAAATTTTTCCTCTTCAACAATGTTGGCCGTGCTTGACGCAAAGGAAACTGCGCTCACCAGAGATGTCGACTAGACACCATGGCCACAACTAACAGTTTAGCCTTCAAGGAAATCATTGTACTGCATTAAAACTAGACAAGGTACACATCATGATTATACAGCTACAAACTTGTACTTACTTGATAAGACAAAAACGGCTTTGAGTTGTATTAAAATGGGATTTGGCATGCGATGCCCTAAATCTAATTTGACATCGCATAAAAGTAAAGCCCATTTATGACAATCATGGTTTCTTATTTGTGACTTTTTGTACAACGAAGTTTTTTGATGAGTCTTCAAAGATGGCAAATTTTATTGATTTCGCCAGTGCAATTTGACTTAAAGACCACTGGCAGGAACCATAACTGGAGATTTGTTTGGTACTTTCATCTTCAGAAAATAGAACGTATTATACCTTTACAGGTAGTTTTTGAATATACATTTGAACTTTTATGGGATTCCGAGTAAATCATGCCAAAGAGAAGTTTATAATCCGCTTATCCCCACTTGGCGACGAACATTTGCGATTACGGATTTTTTCGGGAATTCTCAGCAGTCTTTTCTTGGTTACTTCACAAATAGTGATACATATAGCCAGAATAACTACAGACAATCAATTGAACAACTACATATACGAGTTGTGTCAAGCAGGGAAGATTGTAAATGAACTGGATTAAGTGCAGGGAAATGTTATCAGACAAATGCACCTCTGTTGGCACCAAGAACATATTTTGAACAAGTTCTGTAAATTATCAGTAAACGTATTATTCTGTACAGTACATCTTTCCTTAAAAATTTTTGGGGGTTAACTTATGCATAGATATAAAAGAGACACCTAATTTGACCCAAGACAAAATATATTAACTGCATATAATATATTTTGTCTAGGGTCATCCCCGTATTAAAACATAATCCTATTTTTTTAATTGATACTTGAATTTGAAAAAGCTTCCGCTTTAACAAAATTTATACTTTTCAGCTTTTAGAAAAATTTATTGTGTAAAAACGAATTAAAAAATTTAATTAAGATTGCTTACAATATATTCTCTTTACATTTCCATTTCTACACTTATGAATTTTGGTGCAACATTTCACTAAACATGGTATAAAAAAAGATGGTTCCATTAGATGACTAAACCTAGTTCCAACAGTTGGCGCTTAAGTTGAGCCATAAACGAACCATAAAATGGAACGAAGTTGAACCGTAAACAATGATTAAAACATTGGTAAAGTATAGAACCTTTAAATGGCAAATATGTTTATAACAAAGCAGTGCCTATGGAAGCCACTTTCAGACAACAGGAATTTATCCTTATTACTCTTTCAGCAAACTGCTGAATATGAGTGTGGCAACAGGAGGAAATAGATCCCAGGGCTGCTAGGTGAACGATCCGTGCGTTAGCCAACAGACCGAAAAGTGGCTGGCCAGAAGCTATGGAAGTAGCTTTTCAGTTCCCATTGAAGATATCGCTCCATTCTTTGCTGTGATTAGCTAGATATCGCCACATGATGGTGAGAAGTTGAACCACGAATGAAATTTCTCCATTTATTGGAAAATCAGTTGGACCAGTTGTTGTTGGGACCTTTGTTTTTATCGCTTCGTCAAACGGTGGTTCAATATAGAAAGAAACTTTTTTTCGAGTGTATTACTATTATTTTCCTCCTTTTCCGTGCTATTCAAATGTGACTGCACTGCTGAGGTATCACTTACCACAGAGGAAACGCTGAAAAATTTGCTCAAGGCTGAAAAGAGCTCGGACAGTTCCTTTGTTTGAGCTGGTGACTTCATCTATTTACAATGTCGCGAAGCACTTCCCTTTAAGAACTTTACAAAATTTCGGAAGAAAAAGAATTTACCTAAGAAACACGTTTCAACTTTCTAGGTTGTTGTGAAATATGAGAAAAGGAAGCGTGTATTAGTCATTGGGGGAAACCTATGTAATCAATCCGAATTCGATGAACAGTTTTACTTTATAGACTGTTTTTTCCATGAAATAGAAATATTAAAAAAGGTTGAACGTGTATAGATAAATAAAATGATATTTACTTATTGATTTAAATAAGGTATTTTCGCGAATTTAACCTTATAGGAAAAGTAATGCTTCTGATAACACACCTAATAACTGATGGAAATCTAAACAAGTGCATGCTAAGTATTGAGACTTTAGAATCCGTTAGAATAAATCTTAAATTAGTATGCAAGTTAAAAAGTAGTAAAAATATATTGGAAGAATAAAACTTTATGAACTCAGCACATTTCAAGAGATTTGAATTACAGATTTTCTGTTGTAAATGTGGATGTTAAGTCTTAGCAGAATTTACGATGGCGAAGCGTAAACTGAGGACCTTTGACCACAAAGAACAGGTAATGCAGGAAGTTTTGGGAAACAATCATAAATACCGATTTGGTTCCACGTGACATTTACACTTAAAATACTTTCGCGTCTTCTTATATTCGTTTCACCGATATTTTAAAGAACTCTGCCAGATACATTGGATATAAACAATTGGATAGACTGTCAAACGCTGAAAAAGTGCAACAGCTGCCATCGCTTTAATTACCAGCAATTCATGATTCGGTCGACCGCCATCTTGATGGATGTTAAATCGAACGATTTTTTAGTGGTTTCTATAAATGATATATTATTAATGGAATACTTAATCGTTTTAGAAATTTTTGGCAAGCTGAATTCAGGTATTAAGTTAAAAAGCTAAAGTCCTCCATTGACATTGGCATATTAAATTTCATGCATCCTTGTAAATAAACTATCCGTGATTTATGTATATACAATAGCTGGGTTGGACAGTCAAAACAAGAAAAAAGTAAACCATCATATTCCTTTTAAATTTAATTTAAACAATACTGTGGTAGACATTTACATCAGAAGCATAATTAAGAGTAATATCGAATTCATTCAAAGTAACACTCATAATTTCTTTTCGAAAAGTCTTACCCATGAAAAATGTGTATTTATTTTCTTTGACTGCATGTACATTTGGATTATTGACTAGGGTACAGCTCATGTACCCTAGTCACCCTAGTAAGTTTTGTATTCATAAGTAGTAGTAGTACCCTAGCAGTGTAAATAGTACCCTAGTAAGTTTTGTATTCATGAGCTGTTTCCTATAACTTATAATGTTAAACATTCAACGTTTTTATTTTGTGTTACTTTATGCAATGCATTCATTCCCTTTACACCTGAAAGGATTTTATGTAAAAATATTAGTTTTAAATGCAAAAATATTAAACTTTTAAGATCTGTCTTTAGTACAAAGGTGAAGTGAAATGAGGAATTGATTAAAAAGAAAAGCCCAAATACTAATGCACATTAACAGATTAATTTCCTATCAAGACTTAAAAGTTATTAAAATTTAAGAATATTACGGCCAGGACTATCTCTACTTAAGATCTAGACAAAAATTGCATTACGAACCTTATTGTTGGAGGGTGAGGTGGGCGTAGAATGAGTAGACATTTCTTTTTGATCAAAAACGTAAATAGTTTATTTTAAATGAATTTTTAGCCTATACTTTCAGACATTAGTAGGCAACATTTATACTCGTTAAAAAGTTTATTAGGAGCATTTGAAAACACAATATTATTGAAGCCTAACGGAGTATCCATTTTATACCACCACACTAAAATATAAACAGAAAGAAAAAAAACTTCTAAAAATTCTTACGTTTTTCTGATTATAAGCTGTTTAGAACTTTGTTAAGTGAAAGTAATAAGAGAACTTCTAAAATTTTCAGAAATGTGCAGTTTTTTGGGAGATTTTTGGAGACACAAGAAAAGAACATAGATTCAATAAGGAAATAAAAGATAATATTTTGTTTACAAATGCAATTAATTTACTTTTTCATGAGTACAAAAATTCACACCTATGGACTAAAAATATAGGCTAAAAAAGAATTATTATTTAAGAACAACTTATTTGTATTTTTGACCAAAAAAAAAAAAAAAAAGAAAGAAAGAACTACCAATTTTACTCCACTACCCAATTTAACCTGCCCATACACTATATTTTTCTCAGTTAAAAGAAAATAAGAAGAAATGAAAGTTCGTTAATATATTGTTGACAAATATACAAAACCCAAATGTTTTGCTAAAACAATATTAATAATGATCTTGTGGCAATACTCGGGAGATGTGTCAGGGAAAAATATTAAATTTTAATTAGAAAAAAATCAAAATTTGTAGGCACAGATTAAAAAATCAACACTTTTGATTATTAGAATGAATTGTGTGTTTTTTAAGAAAAAATAACAATATTGTTTGAAAACACAAAGATTATACTTAACTTAATGGTTCGAGAGAGGAACTCATATTTCGGTATTTTTACATCTAAACATAAAAAATATTTTACATTTTAAATTATAATGTAAATCTTACGAATGAACTCTTTTAAATTACTTAGCTAGTATAGACGGAAATAGTCTGTAAACATTCATTAATTAACACAAATGTACGCTCTAAATGCAAAGATATCACAGTTTCGGACGTTTTTAAAATCCGCCTTCTGTGTAATAATATTGTAATACTTTATTTTTGAACTACCATTACAGGAATTTATACCTTTCACTTTACTAACTTGAATTGAACAATGTTAGTAAACAAACTACTTATTTATTTATTTACAATATTTTAAAAGAAAATTCCTTAAATACTTTGCTTGAGAGTTTCCCAAAGAACTTCGTTTTCAAGGAATTAATAGATCTCTCTGTTTACATGAATTCGCTTTTTATAGACTGAAAATGCATTAAAATATCTTTTGTTAATTTAACCATTCATACCAAACATTCATAGTCAAACATGACCCGTTGCACCCGACAACATTCTTTTTACAACCTCCGAAAATGACATCATGACCCTGAAAACTGACCCTCATTCACTGAAGAAGATATGTGGCTCTACTTCCTCCCCAACTATTATTACCTTTCATATGCAAATCAACGTGGAATGATGTGAGGGTTCTGCCTTTTCGTGTCCAATACACTATCATCTTGTTATTCCCAAACAGACTTTTAACACACGAAAAGGCGGAATAACACCATATCGCTCTTGGTAAACGAATCCGGTGATGGTGATGATATTTAAAAGAGAATGTTGAATGAAGGAATTTTATGTTCTGAATGACTACCTTTGCGAATGTCTTTCGCAATTTGGAGTGATGATGGAAATGTGGTTTATATTGAGATGTTTTTCCCCTCCAGTGTGCTGGATCTAACAGTCCCATTTGCACTGATTTTTACTCTCCCCCAACAAAAGTCATACTGTTTAGACGATTTACAAAATACAGTTAGCTCCGGTTATAGCGAACATCTGGGGACCAGCAAAATTTGTCCACAATATCCGAAGTTCACTAAAACCGAAGTGTCTCCATGGTGAACAGAGATACTGTTTAACGATTCTTAACTCCCCTAACAAAAGCCATACTGTTTAGACAATTTACAAAATACAGTCAACTCCGGTTATAGTGAACTTCTGGGGGGGCATCAAATTTTGTCCACTATATCCGGAGTTCACTAAAACCGAATTGTCCCCACGGTGAACAAAGATACTGTATGTGAATCGGGATTAATCGTTTGCGTTCACTAGCTAAAGGTTCACTGTATCCGGAGTTGACTGTACTATGCACAATACAAATTTCTATACACAAACAATTACGCACAAAAATATGCTTGTAATAATACACTTATTATTACATACTTAGCATTAGTGCTTGTAATAATACATAATAATAGTACAAAATTAAGGGTCTCAAACAAGTCTTTAGCAATAACTAAAAATTGAATCTAGTAAAATTGACAAAATTTGTAATTTATATATTTTGAGTAACGAGTAGCACAATGATAGCCTACAATTTGGAATAAATGGTCTTAAACGTTAGCTTTGTAGCACAACGCTGAATTCGACTGTCTAAGCATCTGCGATTTTTCCTGCATTTGCATTATTGTAAATATTGGGTTAAAAACCACAAGTTTCACTCTTTGCAGTGAGAATGAGATCTCATGACTTAGAGGATTTACCAAAAGTTAGAATCGTTGGTAGGCTTAAAGTTGGGTTGTCACAAGGTGAAGTGATATGATGATTACAAGTGTCACCGAAAGTGCTATACCCTGGATGTGGAATTAATTCAAAACAAGCCTTACCACCACGAGGAAGTCCATCGAAGCCCAGTAGCCCTAACTTATTTAGGGCTTAACTTAGCCTTAACGTAGCTTAGCAAAATTTTAGGGGATGGTCTAGAAAAAATAGTTTTCCGAGAGGTAGGGAGAAGGTGAGAATTAGACATATTTTTTCAGAAAAATCTGCCAACAGCAAGCTTCACATTTTTAAAATACAGATGAAGCAAAACTTTGGAATATATAAATTAATACTTTTTGTAATTTAAATGAATTATTCTGGATTACAACATGCACCTGGCCATCATCAAATTATACTGACCAATGACACAATTGAGAAAAATTCGGATCTCACTGCATAAATCTCATAAAAGGACCTTTATTCTGAAGAAAACTATTGGATTTTGCCCCTAAAATTTAAATAGATTTTTCTTTTCGACAAAAGTGACTAAAGCTGTGTCCTAAACTTTTGTGGATGCTTCTCATGCGTGTGAATTTTTCTGTGATTGCTTGAGCACCGTGTCACCACGTAGTCAGCACCACTGCTAAAGCCGACCTAATAATAAAGACTCCTGCACAGGCTCGCTAATTGGAATTAGACACAAACAGTAGGCAACGGCTACAGAACTTTCTATTTAGTCTAACTGTTGTCAATACCGGAGCCAGGAAATGAAAACTCGAAAAATTTGCCTTTTTTTTACCTAATTACGATAGTATTAAAAACATAATTATTTTAATAATAAACACTGTTACTGAATACTCTGGTTGTTTCCTGGGTTCCTGGTTCTAAAGTCCAGTTGGGGTAGAAAGTTCTAGTAAAGAGTCCACTTGTCAGGATGAAAACGAACTTTATTTCACACTCGACGGGAGCTCAACCCACACTGAACTGGGGCCTCGGAAATGCTTGTATTTATAGGTGGCGCAGAAGCTACAAGCAGCTTCCAGAAGAGTCTATTTCTCGAGGATTCCACACAAAGCGGGAATTTTGATTACGTCATGGAAGAGAAATGTTAGGTTATTAGGTTGTTATGTTAATGCAGAAAAAGCATCTTTACAAGCCCCAATTGGGAAAATCGTGCCAAGCTTGGCGACTTTTGGCGAAATATCGCCAAATGTGGCGCCAAAAATAAGTCCCCAAAAGTGAAGTTACCGAAGGCTCACGATCAATATTTCTCGAGATTTCTAGAAACTACATACAAATGAATGGAAAAACCGAAACCTCCGTATCTCCGGCTGTAGTTGACCAATTTTGATGCAACAAAAAGGGAACATTTAACTACTTGAAGTGTAGAATACGAATTTTGAACTATTTTAAACCCAAGAACAGCGAGCTGCCCCAAAAATTCGTAACAATACCCTTGTATTTGCCATGGTGAATTCCATTTCCCCCCGCTAATCTCTGAAGCAACTCGCTCGCTTAATGTTTGCTGAATAGGGCCATTAGAGCACTATGACTACGCAAAGTATTATTATTCACCAAAACATATAGGGTAGACTGGAAATGTTTGACACATACGGGATTAAAACTTTGGCAATTTTTCTTAGCCCTTTGACTTGCGGTGGCTGCGCCGTGAAACAACCTTATTTGAGCGCTTTCACTGCAAGTCGCAAAGAAATATGGTTAAATAATTCCCGCGAGAAAAAAGTGCAGTCGTTGCCATTGATCGATTTAACTATCAACAACATGGCGGTCGATCGAATCGCCGATCTGGCGCCACAGAGCTAAACTAGTTTTGCCTCGTAGCCAAAGTTAGGCTATCTATCCAGTTGTTCTTCTATATTGATGTGAAAATGCTTGAGCTTCAAAGGGTTAACATGCTGCACCAACAGTCCATCAAATACATGTGATTGCTTGTTTTATCTGCATGAAGCCATTATTATCTTGACTTAGAACTGATAAAATTGCAATTTCTCTTTTCATTTAATTTAGAAAACTGTTAGAATATCGAAATAAAATTTTAAAGCTATTTGTTTTCTTTCCATAACTTTTATTATTGGAAAGATAGAATCTCATAATTTTCATGGTTTATAATGCACGTCGTTATAGTGTTATTTTAATAAAAAAGAGATTTGCCATTTTGCAATGGCAATTTTAAATTTAAATCAAAATTAAATCAGGCAGTATAAAGAAGAATGGTACAATGGTACAGAGGAGAAATCATACAATTGCTCGCATTCGATAATTGATAATCCTTTTAAATTGGAAACTATGCGTTTACATATTATTTTTCGTTAATAGGATATACTGCAAGTTCAATAAATTTTCCATTTCAAATTTATATTTTATTCATCAGAACAGTTTAACTTTCGTGTATTTTCGAAATATATATATATATGTATTTCATATATATATATTTCGTATATATATACACATATATATATGTATTTCATATATATATATATATATAGTTTCATATATATATATAAGAATTCTATTAAAAAAGAATATGTTCATAAATGTAGTTTCATTCAGTTATAACTGCTCTTTAAAAATAATCATATGAAATTAGCTTCAGCCTGATATTGATATATATATATATATATATATATATATCTATATATATATTATTATATCAATATATTGCAGATATGTTATATATATGTATATAGTTTTCTGTGTTTGCAAGTACAGAGAATAAGCAAACCATCCTAATATGAAGACAGCAGCAATTGAAGAAGGCCTGCGCAAATTAAATTGTTAACTTGCTTTTGCATTACAAATTTTGTAAACAAAAATATCCAGTGTGACTTTTTTAAACTTGAATATTTCAATTGCTATGCTTTAAATCTTTTGGAAAATAAATTTAACTGTCTACATTTTCCTCTACTTTGATAACAGTATTGCAGCTTCTTAGAAATGGGTAAAACTGTGGGAAGCTGCAATTTTTGATACAAGAATTATGTTTTAAATTAATTATAATAAACTTTTTCTAAATTATTATTTTAATTCAACATATTTTTTAAAAAGTTGTTATTACATAGGAAAACATAAAAAAAAAATTGGTTAATTCCTATATTAACTTCCCTACTCTCGCTAAAAAATCACTGCACTTAGGTGAGTTTCAACGGTTTATCTAAGAAGTAAAAATATATCATCAATTGTTTTAAGCAGTTTCAATACTGGGAAAAGAGTAATTTTTTTTTCATTTAACGAATGAAATCATTTCATGCATACTATCTGAAAATTGAGGAACTATAGCAGCATGTGAAATTATGTGTAGAATAGTTAAGCGAATTCTGAACACCATCATTTGCAATATCCCTTTGTTCAAGGCCGTAGTCAAGGGACAATTTGTAGAAAGGCATTAAAACATTGCCACAATGAAACATAAAAATCGAAACTCCCCGCCCCAAATATTTTTATGGCTACGGTATCGCCTTTGTTAGGTAGGGGAAGTTGGGGTACAATGAAACAAAACTTACTATTTTTTTTTCCTGTTCAAAAATTTGCATGCACAAGAATAAAAATAATGGACACTTAACCTACTCTTTCCCCCATCTGAATGAATTTTTATGAGTTTGTATATGGCTTTTTCATATTTAAAGAATTACAAAAAGTAAATGTCTGTCAGTGTTTCATTGTACCACATATACCGGGATACAATGAAACACTTAATAACACTTCACAAACATTTTAACATGAGTCAAAGTTCAAATTTCAGCATAAATGTTTTATGTACAGTTGTAATAAGCATTAGTGAGACATAAATATGAAATTTTAATTAAAAAAACAAATTTAATTAAACTGTTATAACTTCCCTAATAGCACAACCGTCCCCTGTGACAGTAATGCGACCACACAATACTGTCACAATAGAGTTACAAACAGTCGTCGCGACTCCGCAGCAAAGTCACCCCACAGTCCCTATGTCCTCTCGCTGTGTATTCACATTGCGACCCTTCAGTGAAGTCGCCTTGGGACAGTTTTGTGATAGCGAAAAAATTCGGGAAAAAGAGTTACCGAGAACATGCACTAGATGGCAGCACCAAACTCTCAGGCAAGGAAACGCTCAGGACCAGTATCGAACCCTCGACCCACTGGTTCATAGGCCAGCACGTTACCACAGCGCAGTTGTTACCTTGTTCAGGTTGCTTTAAAAGTAAACTGATTGCTGCAAAAGTTAGTTCTGGCATGGCTTGTTTTGGAAATTTAAAATTTTTCTAGAGTATTTTATAAATGGAGGGAAAATATAATAATTAATAAATATAAATTAAAAATCTTGGAAATCTTTTTTTTTTCACATAAATTATTTTCAGGAGATAATGTGCTGTTTTATTTAAGTATTCATCCGAAAAAACTAATGATTTATTGAAATTTTTATTTGGTTATGAAATAAATTTGTAATGTGTGACATGTGGGGTTTAATGTATATATTAAGGTATGAGGGATAAGATTTATATTTTTGCTATATTTTGCCTGAAAGGGATTTCATATAAAAATAAATAAAATTAATTGGAAAAACATTCATTAGATAAAACAAATAAAGTATTTTTGATTACTCTAGTAACAATAAGGTTTAAAATACCCGATAGTACCCTCCTCATCCGAAATTTAAGCCTACTTGCGCTATCGAAACATATATGCCATGGGGATGTGAAAGAAATTGTTAATTTTACTCACAGATACTTAGTTTTCACCATTGTGATTAGAACTCTCAACTCTAATATTTTTAAGAATAATATTTTTTTATAAATAACATTCATATAACATATTTATAAATAATGTTGTCTTATTTAAACAAATAATTTAAAAATTAATAAATTAAACTAAATTCCATAATTTCATAACTACGAGATTTTATTGAATTACTATTTTCGGATTTATTTATTAAATGTTTCACGAAAGAAATTGCCATAAAATATTAGAAAAAATGAGTATCTTTCCAAAGTCGCAAAAGCGGCTAGTGTGACGTCATTTTGAAGTCCAAAAAAATCAGTAGTCACAAAACAGTCACACAGTGACTTCACAGTGGAGTCACTGAGCGACCGATCACATACTAGTCACCTGGTGACTTCACAGTGGAGTCACTTAGCGACCGATCACATACAAGTCACATGGTGACTTCACGGCGACGTCACCAGGGGACTGGTCATAAATAAACTTCACAGTGACCACACAGTAGAGGTCCACATCACTCACAAGTCACAATGTGACTAGTATGTGACAGTTCTGTGACAATTGTGACCCTCTGTGACGTCACAGCGACTCTTTTGTGACCATCTATCACAAAAGGGGTTAAGATAATAGCAATACTTTTATTAGAAGTTAGCCTATAGTTTTTCATTTTGTATTAAATTCTCATAAATCAAATTCAAAAATCAGCATTTCTGCTTTCCTTTCTGTACTACCTGAAGGAACAGGAGGAGGTAGTTTTGATACAATTTGAATTTTTTCAAAAATGTATGATTCCGAATAATGCACAAATTTGAAGCTTGGACTCAGCCGTCTGACGTACAGAACTTCGCATTCCGTTTGGTTTAAGTTTATCATGTCTGCAACAGAGCACATTTCTTTGCATTTAAGTTCACCTTCCTTGATTAAAACATAATGGTTTAGAGCGAAACTGCTTGTGTCATACAAGTTATGTGAGAATAACTCATTATCTGTACTGTTTGGATTGTGAGTTGAAAGACAACCTGGATTGTCATTGTCACCATCTACGAAGTCTGAAGATGATAGAGAGTACAATTTAAAAATAATTCCTTGTTGACTTTATGTGCTCTATGGAGATCTCAATCTAAATATTTAATAGTAACATCTTTATTTTAAGTGAATGTATTCACCCAGGGCATGGGCGCCGGCAGAATATTTCCCAGGGGGGGGGAGCAAAGACTACTCCAGGGGGGGCAAAGACTACTCAAGGGGGGGGGACAGACTACTTCAACGTCTGGTTACCATGTTGGAAATAGCAAAAAAGCAAGGGAAAACACTCCATACAAAAATCCAGGGGGGGGGGTCATTGCCCCCCCTTGCCCTATGCTGCCGGCGCCCATGACCCAGGGTACAATGAAACATGTTTCATCGTACCTCATCTACAAGTGTTTCACTGTACTCCAAATTGAGGCTACAAATAAATAAATTTTTACTAATTCCTAATATATATACATTTTTAAATTCTGACTTCTTGACCACACCATTGTGATCAAAATATTTGAAAAATGAATAATTATGCGTATGAAAACAAAATTACTTTTAGTAACGAAATTTACTTTCATTGGTGAAAATCTAATAGTTTTCTATGTCTTTGTAAAAACGCGATTGTCTCCAAATCACACGCTTAAATCTATTGAGTAAAATAATAATCAAGCGGAGTATATTTTTACTCAATTATTGAATTCAAACAGTCATTCTCCCGATTGAGTAAAATTTGCTCCATTAATCGACAAAAATCAATGGAGCGAAAAATTCTCAATTTTTGAGCATTATACAACAGCTCCATTTAGGCTAAATAATAATCAAAAATGAGGAGTGTCTGTCCGTTTTTGATTAATATAACTGTACTTACTCAATTATGATTATTATTTAAGCTATAGAATGAGCGTTTTTACAAAATCAGTCCTTTTTTAATTAATATATCTGTACCCAATTAAGATTATTATTTTAAGCTAGAAAAGGGGTGTCTTATGAAAATTTGCTGTTTTTGATTAATATATTGAATGATTCGTTTTCTTCATTTTTTATTATCAGAGCTGTAATCTATGATTATAAGCCCGAGAAAATAAATTTTAAATCAAGGCAAATACATTACATATATCTTAATACACTATAAAAAATTATTTTTTTAATAAATAGAATATAATTTCACTATAGTCTCTAGTTATAAAACGAATTCACAGTACAGTCAGAATACAGAAATGCAATCAATGTTAAACCACCTGTGAGATTTAATTAAAGCAGCAACCCAATTTATTGACATGAAAAAGGTAAAATAGTGCTTACTCACTTGACTGAAGATATCATTACTTCATTTTTTTACAACAGCGACGAGATTTTTATAATCCAATAGTAAGAAACTATGTCCATTAAAACAAAATGTTTACCGAAAGCATCCTCTCCACATTTAGGTTGAATTTATTTCACAACTCTGAATATGAAAAAGATGCATTTGGTATTCGGATATAAAATAAAATTATCACCAACGAAAACATTCATTCTAAAGTATCATCGGGTATCCTCTTTAGAAACTGTTTTAATTCATATTTTGATAACGACATGTTTGCTCTTCGATGCTCGCCGCAAGCTACGCTACGATTCCGGCTTACGCGTTGTGTTGTCTGTGGTGACTGT
>JAWZYV010014586.1:0-71490 GCA_038373885.1 Cheiracanthium punctorium | reverse complement strand
TGACACCCCTCGGAACTGCTAGCGACCGCCGAGAGGACTTTCGGAACCACAGACTTAACGTGCACGTACACCGCATGTACACGGTGGTCTTTAGTGGTACGCCGGTATCGAACCCGCAACCTTCCGGTTACGAGTCCAACGCCTTAACCTCTGGGCTACCACGGCCCCGCCTCCAATTTATTGAGAAAAAGCAGAAATTGCTCCACCAAGGTTTTTATTTTCATTTCTCATAACTTTTTGCATGGAATTCATTACATCCCCTATGGCCTGTTGGGGAGGCAATTACAACGGGCGCTAGAAAAAAAAAATTGACGAAAATATGTCTACACTCAATATATTTAAACTTCGTCCTCCTAAAACAAATAACTTCATATTCAATTTTTAATATTTATACTCAAATCGAATTTCATACTCTTCTGGAAACTTTTCCTATTCGACCGATTTCGTTTTGTATACAACCCTTCTTATATCAATGCTTCAAACAGAAGATCATTTTTAATGAAAAAAAGTTAAACTATATTATCTGGGAGAACATTTTAAACGAACTAGAATCGCAATTTTTCCTTCAAAGCCTGATGACTGCGATTTCAGTATGACGTCATTGTCACTTGAAACAGCTAATTTTGTCGAGCAAATGATTCAATTTTTTTACTCTCGGAAATAAAATGGAGCTAAAAAGCTCGAAAAATCGCTTAAAAATGAGGAAACGGGTGGATTTTCAGATTTTTAAAGCAGCGCAGTTTGCTTTCTACATTTTTATACAAAATTATGATAAACCTGAAACGAATCGAACAAATGGTGTAGATGTTATTTCGTTTTTGTGCTTTTTAATCTGCAAAGCGCTATGGCGGTAAAAGTTTTATGTTTGAGTGGCTGTCCGAATTTTTAGAGAGTCAGTGAGTCAGGGATAAGCGTTACCATATAGTAGGATATGTGTGTGTGTGTGCTTGTGCGCACACACCCATTTTCATGATGCTCTTTTTCAAAAATTTTCCCGCGCCGCGGGGTTTTTGAGGTCGTTACGCCGCTGCTGCGAATTTCCGTGCGGCGCAGACCTCTATCCCCGACCCCCAGACCTCAGTACATGCGACTTTTGGCTTTGGAGGAGTTTGAAAACTTTGGTAAGCATGGGCGCCGGCAGCATAGGACAAGGCCTCCCCCTTGGATTTTTGTATGCAGTTTTTTCCCTTGCTTTTTTGTTCTTTTCAACATGGTAACCATACTTTTAAGTTGTTTTTGTCCCGCCCTGGGAAATATTCTGGCGGCGCCCGTGTGGTAAGTCGTGAGAATCCGCCTGATCTAAAAGACAGCATTTCACAACATGTTCGTAACCTTTCCCCGAACACACTGCGGTTAGCTGTGGACCATGCTCTCTTATAATTCCAGAAGGTAGCTGACAATGATGGTCGTCATGTTGAATATATCTGTATTTTGTCGTAATAATATTTGTAAACTATCATAAAATTCTGCTAAACGTGTTGTAATTCATTAAAGAAACGCCCCTGGTGGCGAATATTTGAACTAATTTTTTTATTCGCTCAAACAAATTCCCATACCTTCCTTCCTTATGTCTCACACAGAATTTCATAGCTTTCTCAATAATACTTTCGTCTGTAGACAACTTTAAAATAGGGTCGTTCAATTTTGGACAGCCTGTACTTTTAGTAAAAATTTTAAATAAAACTTTACATTGATCGAAACATGAAAGCGCACGAAGGGTTTGGAGATTTACAATGTATCAAACCCCAAATCAAAAGAAGATGATTAATATGTTGAAAATATGGATTCTCCTCTTCTACTATAAAGTAAATTCATCACCCGACTTCAAATTCAATATACAAATCGTTCCCATTGATAATCGAAGTGTTATTTTGCAAGGTAAATCTATTTTATCTTTATTTTGATCAATTAGAAAACACTTCCAATGCTCAAATAATGTGGAAAAGCTCAACCTGTGTTCAGCCATAAACCTTCTATAACGATATTTATTTTAGGTCCTACATTATAGTTATATACAGGTTTCCCTACTTCATTAAATGCAATCAGCATGAGTAAGACAGAAATGTCTAACTTGCCAGTTTAAAACAGCACTATAGAATAGAAGACGAAACTTCATATCAATGTAATAGAAATAAGGTCACGTTGAGTCAACCTGACGAGCCATTCAGCAATGATTTATAGGGAGAATTTTAATTACATGGATTTGCTGTTAACAGGTATGGAGTATTGGTTATAATTTAATCACAGATAACTAAATATGCAAATATGAAGAAACTCTGTTTCATTGCTGAGATTTCTCTCTCATTTAACATTTTTTTGGCTAATTTATAATAAAAAAAGTCAATTTTTGTTGCTGACAATAAATTAAAGAAAATTAATGATTAAAATTAAAATTACTTAAATATGTTCTTTTTCTTTTCTTTCCCCTAATTCATCAGCATTCATTAGTGTTAGGCAATAGCGGCTCGCCCATTGTTTCGCAAAAAATGATTTATGCACTTTCATATGTGCCGATCAATCGCAGCTAGTTTCTGTATTAGTATGGGGTTTTGTATATGCATGTGCATAATCCTCATGGTGCGCTATGATACAACTGCAGTCGGTTTTTCAACGAACATATGGAGTAGGAGGGGGCAAAGGTCCTCAATTTTGAATTATAACTCATTTCAGAAAAATTGCAACAAGTTGTGAAACTTTTTATTAGAATATAGCTTAGACCTTTAGCTGTAATCTTGAATGATCACTTTTATCTAAAATATAATACATAAAAACTGAGAGTGACTTTTGCAGATTTTGGTATTTTCGGATTTTTGTCCCATTTAATGGGGTAAAGATCCGCGGTAGTGGACATGACCCAAAACTCAGAATGAAACCCACTTGCAAAGTTATCTTTGCTGCAAAATTATTACTTGTCAGGTTGTGATGTTGACTGCTATGAGCACCTTCAATGCTAGTGGAGTATAATTAAATTTTCCATTTAAAAAAAATTTTGCTATGAACTGCATGGAAAATTTTGATTTAATATGACAACAATCTCTAATTTATGTATTTTAAATTTAGTTTAACAAAAACAGGTAGACAAAAAGAAAAAATCACTAGCAGTTAAATTTAATTAGAGAAACTTACAAAATAGGGGGAAGACAGTTGGCTGTTACCGAACTAAAAGGAAATCAAATCTCTAAGGGCCATAGAAAAACTTATCATATTGCTAAAACGACCTGGCGTGAAGTAAATGTTGCGATCACAAACCGAATCAGTAGCAAAAATAAATACATAAATAAATAAATAATAAGAATAATAAAAAATAAATAAAAATGCATGACTGGCTGAAAATTTTGCATGTCGGTCAATAGATTTTTCCGGCCCTGATGGACATCATTATTAGAAGGCCCAGAACTTGGCACAATATAATGGTTATTGGAAGACTCAGGACTTGACACAACATGCAAATATCAAACAAAACCATTATCAGACAACAAACCATTTTTATAAGCCCCAAAATATTAGGGGCGAAGATACGCATTCGGATCTTTACCCCACCCCACTATACCTGCGGATTCTTGCTCCATTCGATGAAGATATGAAAATTGCTTTCCTGCGGTTTTGGTCAAAAGTCGTATCACTTGAAACATAAAGTAATGAGATCATTATTATGTTAGCTTCCTATACAAAAAACTCTTAAAACATAAATCTGTAAAATTGCGAGCAAAAAATAAGTTCAAAAATTTTAAAAAACATCAAAATACGCATAAAAGTAATTTACCTCACAGTCTGAAAACTGACAATCGCACGTCCGTGATTCTTTGTTTGCAAAGGAACCCGTTTAAGGAACTTGTGAAAAATCAGTGTGGCTAATTTAGATTTCTAAATAATAATAATAATAAAAAAAAAACACATTCGGATCTTTGCCCCGTGCGGACCTTTACCTCCGACTACCCAATGATATTCTACTGTTCTGATTTGGACAGGATAATGCGAAGTATGTTCGTTTTCGTGCGCATGGGATTGCACACTGCTAAAAAGCAAATGAATGTTCGTGATTTTTCTATGGATTGCGGGAGGTTCGTTGAAATTTATAATTCCAAGGAACATTGAATGAGTAGCGATACCGCGAAGCGAGTTAAGCGGCAAGCAAGTGTGTACCTACTTTTATACATAGATTTAAAAGAATAAAAATATTTCAGCTGCCACACTTGAGCAAAAAAACAAACAAAAATAGTCAATGAAATATATACAAAATGCAAATGGGCGTTTTATTTATTTTGGAGTTCACGAGTTGCCAGTGAATAACAGAATTAGAAATAATTTATATGACCCAAACTATCTCGTCTTTTTCGAATGGGGCCCAAGGAAGCCAAAAGTTTAGACACCTTAACTTTACGGTGTAAGACAGATTATTTATTTTTAGTATTAGAAACTTTCGAAAAATTTTGTACGTAGTGAGGCTGGAATTAAAGTTACGGCATTAGACTTTTCGCTTTGAGTTTACTTCATTTTATTTCTGGCATTTGGAAAATAATTTAATTTTACATTCTTTTAATAATTATCCAATCGTTCTCCCCCCCCCCCCCCCACCGCCTCACCCCCCGAACGAAAAACTGTCCAGAGCAGCCACGAAAATTTTGTAAAATCGGCTCCTCTTGCCACGTTTCTCTCCTAAGTTAGTCGACCAATGGTCAAGTGGATAAGACACTGAACATGGTAGACGGCTGAAGTGTGAAGGTCCCGTGTTCGGGATTACAGCACGGTCTGGAGTATTGAGAGGTTTTGTCCAGATGCAACGCTTTAAAACCCCTTAAAAAGTCATTGCCCAAGGCACCTCTTTCTTGGAAGATGTCCCTCGTGCAAGTTTGTCTTAAACGCAATACACACATAACGCGCTGATTCATTTATACTACAATGGCGGCAGGAAATGTTGACATAGAGTGTGGCAATGATAATGTTGACAGTGAAATTCTGAGCTAAAGTATCATTACGGAAAAAAACTCAAAATACTGGCGTTAAAATAAATAAAAACTTTGTGAAAAAGAACACACAAAATGATACTTGTAACAAAATACGATCGTTTCGACTGAAAATTTATTCAGTCTTCATCAGTCAAAGCCCTTCGCTCACGAAACAGTGGGAACTCATTATAAAAGGTCGTCATATACTCAGGGTCGCCATCGGTCAAAGAAAGCCTGAAAAAGTTGGATTAAGGAAACTTCAATCGAAAACATATAGGGTATTTGCAAATTTTGGTTGAAAAACTGGAAAATCAAGAAATGTGATCTAGAAATCATCAGATGTCTACATTTATAGATAATTTTTCATTTGCTGTATCTCTGGAATGCTCCAAATTTGACTTGATATAGTAGCGCAACAATACCGCATAAAGAAGATCTTTGAGAGGGCCTAGTTAAAGAAAGGGGGGGGTGGGGAGGAAGAAGGTGGGGTTTGTTTAAGTTAAATAAGTTTTTTTTAAAAATAAGTTAAACAAGTTTCTTTTAGTCCCCCCTCCTTTTACGTACACCCTCTCAAAAAATATTCGATTACAAGCAAAATTTCCTATTTCAGTTTGGTGAACAATTAATGAGTGTTTGAAGAACGTACAATTTGGCAGAAATAGGAAAAGTTATAGTTACACATAGCCTATATATAATTCATATTCTATGATAAATAATATTTAATATTCTAAACCAACGTAGGTTGTTGAATTCTTACTCGAATACTTGTTGGAGAGGGCGTACCTATGTTACGTCAAATTTTTAGCATTCAAGACACGGCAAAAGAAAATTTACTTGTAAATGTAGACTTCAGATGATTTTCCAGATCACGTTTCATAATTTTACAGATTTTTAGTCAAAAGTTGCAATTTTCCCTGTCTTTTCAGTCAAAATAAATTTTTCTGACAATTTCAGGTCAGGCTTTCCTTGATTGATGTCAATTCTCTAAAATCTCAAACAACCTCCGAGCATCTTCGTATGATCATTACCTACATCCACATTGCCAATGTGAATTGATTTCGAGCAGGTGTGGCAGTCAAGTCGTTTTTTTTTTTTTCTTTCTTTCTTTTTTTTATTTTACAGATTCTTTTAATATTCGAATCCAAGCCGATAAAATAAATTTAATTGATGCGTAATTCCTCAGTTAGAGACCTGTAATGCATTTTTTTTCCGTGAACCCCTCATCCCCCAATAATTTGCCAAAAAAGTTCATTATGAATCTTTAATACCTCATTAAATAGTATTTAAAAAATGAATTTTTTTGTAAATGACTTTTCTATAGGCCTTCATTTTACTAGTTCGAATTTTTTAATACTCTAGGTCATCATACAAAATTATTATTTTTACATACACAGCCCTTAATAATATATGAGATAAAAATTAACTGGTCATTGGAAAACTTACTGTAATTATAATGCTTATGCCAATTAATGAACAGACAGTCCTCTTATTTAAAAATTGAAATTCCCAGCATAAATAAAATACCCAATAAACACAAAAAATTCAAGCCACCATCTCTGATTTAAATGAGATGTGTCAGTCCTTGCATGAAAAAGGGAAGCTGCCCAGGTGGTGTAGTGGCTTAGGAATCATTCTATCACGCCGTGGGTCCGGGTTCGAATCCCTGTTTGGGCATGGATGTTAACTTGTCCGTCCCTTCATAGGGGTTAACGCTGGGCGCCCACTGGGTACCTACATAATAAAATGACCACAATACCTTCGGACAGTTGTAGTGGACAATGCCTAAACGGTAAGTGCCCGCCCGTTAAAAAAAAGAGAAATTTTTTACATTCACTCATGGGCTAAATATAGAAACACTGTAAGAAAAATCGTATTTAACGCATCCAGAAAAACAAATTTTTTCAATGAAAAATCAATGCATTAAAACATTCTAAAATGAAATTTCAATACAATTTACATTTTAAAACGCAAAAGGATTGCGTGATAGATGTCATTAAAAGAATTGAGAAATAATGCAAATATTCTAATCTAACATTGATACAAATGGAAATTGAAATACATTTATTCATTATTTTGCGTATTTAACTCAGCAATCAGGTTTGCATTTACCTCAACTGTAATCAGATTCAGTGCCCAGGATTACCATTCTGAAATTATTAACACATTTATATGAAGTTTTAAATGGTTTTTCCGGTATGAATAAATATTGATTGATGGATTTTCTCGAGTTCGTTTTACTGTTGTGTAGATTTCATAGGACTGAATCGATTTGGTTTTTTGTTGAACTTGATGGACGTGAATGATGCTAAGTGAAATTGAAGTGACATTATGATCAACTCTGCAACGTAACACATGTCTTATGGCATTTTTTGGCATAATTTTGTATTTTCCTCTTCAGTCAAAATTAACTTATATGTACAGCTGCGGAAAAAAACCTGCCCACCTGCACGAGTTGATCATATTCGGCCGTTGTTCGTCGTACAGCCAAGCTACACATACCAATCGTTTTAACTTACACTTTAATTTGCTATACATAAAATTTGTATAGGGGGCCATCGCCATATTTAAATCCGCACCATTTTTTTTCCATTGACCCAGATTTCACTTCATATTTCAAAAATTTAGCTCATTTTAACTCCGGATACCAATTTTCAATACACTTGAATTAAAAATGAATGAGTTATGAGCTTAGAAACTTTCCCGCCCCCGTGTTAAAATATTTTTTCATATTTCAGATACATATCTCATTTAATATTGATCTTAAGCAGTTGATTTTCCCCTCCAGTATTAGAACTAAATTGCCCAAACATAATTTACTATTATTATAATTTTTAAAATAAATTATAAATATTAATTATGAATTATGATATTAATATTCGAAAAAATGTGATTAGCGACCTAACCAAATTTCAACGGAAATGGATCCAGAAAATGATTTTACATTGCAGTGCAAAACTTCAGATTTTTACGTTCAGCAGTTTAATTTATATTAATTAAAATGTCTTATTTTGATGATTTAAGGGGCCATATATGCATTGATAAAGTCACATTTTTTTGAAAATTGTATAAAAAATATTAATTAGATTTCTTTTGCACAAAAATAATAAAAAATAGCGATATTAAAGAATAGAAAATTTTAAAGCAAATAAAGGTTTGTACAGTTTGATGGTGATTCTATAAAGCACATATGGGCAACCTCCAGCCCGCTAGCCGGATGTGATTCGCCACGGCTTTTAATTCGACCCGCGGAACATATGAAAACCCCTTATAAAACCCATAAATCTTCAAAATGACATTTTGAAGACTAAATTTTCATCAGACTGTAAATTAAAATACCGCTAAAAGTCTTATAATAAAAAATATTGCACACTGCAGACGATAATATTTAATGAAGAAAGTGAAATAACAAACACAGTGATAGTATTGGGTTGGCAAAAAGTAATTGCGTTTTTACCATGAAAGTCAAACAAATTTTAAAATAAACTTTTAATCATGAAACCATTCTTCAAGTTCGACCTAGCTGAGTAACATTCATGCTTGTACGAAGAGCAGAAAACAGCCTCTCATTCCTGGTAACATTTAACCTGTCTATGAGAACCTTCAAATACTCAATAACAATTTCAAAATTAGAAAGATTTCCAAAATCGTAAACAGTCCTTTTGCATTTTAATAAAAATCATATTTACGGACCAGAGAAGTTATGGAATCACTGGTCCTTGGTCCACAGACTAAATGCTCTAATTTCTACCCCTGATATTCTTCGTACAAAAAGCTTTAAGACTGGAAACAGTATTGTCCTTGTAAATGATATTTATTTCTTTTAACTAACATGAGCGAAATTAATCAAAGGCGACAAGTTTGGAACCTACCTAAATATAGTGTTTTTTTGATTTGGTGAAAATCCCTTAAAATCGCGCAAAACGAATTCGCAATATCTTCAGACATTATCGTAGAAAATTGGTGAAAATTTATATTTAGGGTAATTTGAAGGTTTTCTTGCGTTTAATAAGTCAAAATAGGATGTTGCGATTGAGAAAAACGAAGTTGATGCAGAATTAAATATGAAGATGGTTCCTTATGCAAATTACTAGAAAATTAAAGCATACGTTATTTGCAAACGAATGGTATATATAACTTTGCTGTACGACAAAAAATGACCAAATAAGGAGCAAGTGGGCGTTTTTTTCCCGCAGCTGTACGTACATCTATAATGTTCTGTTTTTTCTCCAAGGGCGGACACTTGCTTTGACAGGCATTCTTTACTACTAAGGCTTGAAGTATCGGCCATTTTATTAAGGGGACACCCAATAGGCGACAGACGTTACCCTCTATGAAGGGACGGACAAGAGTAATGCCCCATTTACATTCAGCCCTTCCCGCTTCTTTCGCTGTAGCTTTTTTTCCAGGAAATACTTCTACGTCAACTTCAAAAGCAGTGAGCGTTTACATTCAGCTGTACACGCCTTCTCCTGTATGTAGTTTTCTGCTGCACTTCACCTCTTCCTCCCTTAAAAATCCCTCGAAGGGGGATCGCGCCGGACAGAGAGGTCAGCAAGAAAGGCCATGGCATGAGCAGGACGAGAGAGGTGTTTACACTTATGTTACCGCCATTTCTCCCGCTCACTGCTGTGAAAGTGGGCTGAGTGAACGAGGGGTACGGGAAACAAGCAAGACAAGAGAGACGGAGAAGAGTAAGGAAACAAGCAAGGCAAGAGAGACGAAGAAGAGTAAGGGAAACAAGCAAGACAAGAGTGACGGACAAGAGTAAGGGAGGACAAGCCTACGTAGGGAATCGAACCCGAACGGCGATAGAATGGTTTGTTAGTCACTATACCAGCTGGAAGGCACATTTATTATCTATTGTATAAGTTTTTGGCACACTTGGATTGTTAGCACAAAAGTTATGTTAACTTCATACTCAAGAAAAATGCATTTATTTTTGCTACATAAAAATAACACGGTGACAATAGTGAGCCCCCTTTTTTGGAACCTTATTTTAACTGTCCTAAGAAAGGTCAAACGTGGCTGGGGCAGTCTTTTTAAAAAATAAATAAATAAACATGTTACTGAAGTTTAGTTTGATGGATTTTTTAGATTCTGCAATTTTTCACCAATAAGTACCGAATTGCCAAATTCTGCACGTATGGCAGGAATTTTAAACTTCCCCGTCCTCTGTTATTATTCTCTGTTCCTGAAAAACTTTGCATTATTGTTTTCCTGATTTACGAAATTCATCGAAAATATACACAGTCCAGTCACATTAATGTGACGACCACCTACTTTCGACGTCAACGTGAAATAACCAATCACAGAAGGCAGGTGGCAGCTCATTGCAGTGGATTGTATATAAAGGATGTCCTAGGGCATCGAAAAGTGTTTCAATCGTTGGCGTAATGCAGAAACGTAGCGATTTATTCCAAGTGCAAAAGGGCATGATTATTGGCTTTCGGGCCAAGGGTGGAAGCATTTCGGAAATGACTAATTTTTGTGAACTGTTCGCGTGCCACCGTGGTAAAAGTATACCGTGCATGGCAAAATGGCACTATCCAAAAACAGAGGCGTGGCACATGTGGAGCACCATGGGCTATAGATGACAGAGACGAACGAAGGCTACGGAGATGCGTTCGGGCGGATAGACGTGCAACTGACCGCCCAGATAAACCATGGGGCTACCAAGAGTGTATCCTCAACAACGGTTCAGCGAACGTTGCTGCGCATGGGCTTCCGCAGCAGACGCCTGGTTAATGCACCTACGCTGACTGCTGTTCATCGGCGACGAAGGCTGGAATTTGCACGTCAGTACCGAAACTGGACGGCCACAGAGTGGGGACAGGTGGCTTTTTCCGATGAATGACGTTTTATGCTCCATCGGACAGATGGACGTTGGCGTATACGGCGTGAAACGTCCGAAAGCAAACACCCTGCAACAATTGCCGGAAGGATCCAGGCTGGAGGAGGTAGCATTACAGTTTGGGGAATATTTTACTGGCATTCACTGGGTGCACGCATCATTGTGGACGGCACGATGGATCAGCATAAGTACGAATCTGCCCTTGAGGACCAGTTCACCATGAGCCTTATTTCCCCCCAGAATGATGGCATCTACCAGCAGGAGAATGCGAGGTGTCATACAGCTCGCAGTGTATGTGCGTGGTTCGACGAGCACCAGGATGAGTTTACCGTACTCCCCTGGCCAACAAACTCATCGGATTTAAACCCAATCGAAAATAAGTGGGACCACCTCGATCGGATCAACATCCCAGTGAACAACCTTCAGAAAACTAATTGATTCTCTTCCTGCACGTCTCGCAGCGGTCCGCTCTGCCAGAGTGGTTATTCTGGCTTTTGACATGCGGTTACGTTAATGTGACTGGACTGAGTATTTTAAATTATGAATATGAGTTTTAAAATAAAGAATACATTTTAAAATTTTGAATAAACTGCTATAATGACTAGAAATACTAAAGAAAAACAAAATTCATTGGGAAAAACTTTAATAATAAAATAGCTATTTTAAGATTAATGCAGTTAAATTATGAGGCAAACGAAAATTGTATGATATATTTGATAATTATGAGCCGTTGAGGAATTTTAAATACAGATGAAATAATTCAGGCCTGTGTCCAGCACTAGATGTTTAGTAATCACTAGTTAATAGAGTAAATAGCCCACTCATATTGGGTCTTATACTTTTTATGACCTAAATATAACTTTCAAGACATAAAAAGTTACTCCTTTAAAATGAAGGAATAACTTTTTATGACATGATTAGTTCGATGAAAAAAGATAATTCATCAGCTTTATTTCAATCTAATTAGCAAATTTTAATGTTTCGAGTATATAGTAAATGGCTAGCCACTTTTAAGTTGCAAGATGAGATGTCGAGAGAAATACGAGCCTCGGGACAAAAATAGGTATGTGAATGATATGCGAATAAGAAAATACGTATCAGTTAGGTTTCCATCTCCCCATCTCAACACTGCTAGTGGTAAGGTAGTAAAATTTAAACCTCTTTAAATAAAAAATTGTAATAAGGATTGACATTATAAAATGAACTCCAAAGGAGTCATCTATGAGCTCCTTGAATTATCAAAGACCACGAAACAGTAGCTATTTTCCATCGAAATGTAAAGGAACAATATTGACAGTATGCCATTCACTGTCTTTAAAATTCAAGAGAGAAATTCAAATCACTTACTTTTTGAATGCATCCGGTAAAGGATTCTGTGATTGAAGCTTTACGGGCGACATCTCGCAGATCGTGGACTCCTCCAATATACATATTTAGAGGGAGCGAGAGTTGAGTAAATGCCCCTGGTGAAATGCCTTCAACTTTGCGTTGTTCGTCGACTTCTAAAATTCCATCACGTCCTGTTCTTGAAATAAAAGCAGTATGCCACACACCGACAGCTAAAGGTTCTTCACTCCTGTCGAATAAAATAACACATTTTTTTTTCCCTCTAAAGAAACGGAATTTTTAACAATTTTATTAGAGAAAGAAAAAATGAGAGTACGAAAATAAGTATCCATTCCCATTATTTATTTTAACTTACTACGCAAAAGAAATGAATATTTCCCTTTTCGTTCTTAACATTCGAAGACCAATGCATTTACTTAACTGTCTCTGCATTTACTAACTTACTTAACAGTATTTTATATGCCTGTGGACGATGGCTTCAGTTTTGCTCTAGTGTGGTTGTGCTGATAAGTATAGGGACACTTGTATCCAGGCCCGGACTGGCCAGGTCGGCTGGTCGGCGATCGCCGAGGGCCCCCAGCCTAAGGGGGCCCCACTGAGGCCTCCCAAATTCGGATATATTACTTTATAATTAAAGTAAATTGATATACAGGGTGTATCACAATTCCCTCCCGGGTTGTGAAGGCTTATAAAAATATACCTATATTACCAATACAGCAACAAAGTTGACTTTACTGGAGACAGAAATATTACAAGTTTTATTTCATAAAAGTCCAGTATGTGAACCTTCGACGAATGAATGCAATTTTTTTCGGGAGTGGAATAGGGGGGGGGGTAGGGCAGTTAGTTTGTCCGTTAAAACTAGTTTTGTATAGTCATCTATTGTGTAAAATGAGATATAAAATATCCGTGCATAAGAATTTAAATGCTCTTATTTTTCTGGCGCATAACATTTGAACCCTATTTCCTGGCAATATCACGGGCACGAGAAATAGGGGGAGAAAGCTTAGCCCGTGATTTTGACGGGAGCAAGGCTTAAGGGGTTAAAAGGATTGTCTTCTTCTGCAATCAACCATGAACACTGCGTAGTAATAATTCGACTGTTCGTCCAATGGAAGTATTTTTTATATGCAGTTTACGAACCGTCATTACCGTCACATGTATCGAAAGAATTTGATTTGTTCAGCAATAAATTATTCAAATACTTGTAATTATACTATAATATAATTGTTATACTATTCGTATAATATAATAATAGGACGGTGTGGCAAACATCTGAATTGGCATGAAGATTAATTAGAAAACCAACCCTATATGTATACCTAACTACCGATACCTAACTTTCGGCAAGAAAATCTTTTTATTTGTTGTTCTTGTTGTTTATCTTATGATGGGGGAAAAAGTCCTTGTATTTCTTGTACAATTTTGAGTTAATTCGTGATTTTTAATAATCTGTTTCTTTACTTATCTTTTGAGTTTAATATACCAAGTTTCTTCTTGATATTAAAATAGTCTGAGACTGTTTAAAAAATCTAGTTATTGATTCCATTTATTGTATATATCGAAAAAATACCTCCAAGAGGTATTTTTTCGAAGACTATTTAATTTAAAATATTTAATTTAAATTAACTAAAACTATTATGACTTACAAAAAGCCGTTATTATGACAATTTTACACCATTAAAATTTAAATAGAACTTGATTAATCTAATATCTTTTTTTTGTATCTGTAATCCTTTGTTCCTCATTCATTTCTGTAAAAATTTACTTCACGTTCACGTACGAAAATAATTAACCAATGATATCAATTCTTCTTCTAAAACTTTTGCGCGTATAATCAGACAAAGTATAATTAGTAATTACACAGCATGTTAGACGATTTAGTTTTAAGAAAAGTTTGTTCGATATCAAATTATTAAAAGCATAAAGAAATATTATTTTAGATTTCAAACTTAGCATACATAGTTAGATATTGATTATATTGCTGAGTAAAATAATTTATTAGTTGGTGAAAAATAAAAGCTAATGTTAACCTGCACCTAATTAGAAATGATAATACACAAACAAAATAACGTTTGCATGGTAAGTCTTCGAAAAATAATGCTAAAATACAGCTATTCTTAGATTACATGAAAGTATTTACAAAAAGAAGATTTAACAGAGATACATCTAAGAATTTAGACGAAAACCTAAGATGTTTACTTACGGTTGAAAAACACTGACTCTGAGAGTGCAGATGAAAATATAAATAAAGTGTGTGAAGACATGAAGTAATTGAAAATATACCACGAACATGGTATGTTATTAAACAATATTTTTAAATTCATAAAAAGTGTGATTTTTGAAAGTAAGTAATTGATTCAGTAAACTTATATATTTTCTCTCATTTTGAAGCTATCATTTATGCACTCGGCGGATAAAGTGCATCTATATATTTATGGTTATGTTTATTTTATTTTAATTTGATTTTTAGACATTGCTGTACCGTTTGATCTACACAAAAATATTACATTATGTTATTCAAAGAAAAAGAAAAAGGACTGATACTTTGTTAATAATATATCAATAATTCAATCAACTTATTTAAAGCAATAATATCGTAAGATTAAAAAAATAAATAAATGCTTTTATAAGAAGAAACTGAATATTATATATTCATTCGTTTTAATAGTTCGTTACTTGTATGCATATTTCTCATAATATTTAATTCCTTTTTCTTAAACAAAAACCAAAAGAAATTGGATCTAAATTTTCTCTCAGATATTACCTTTATCGTTCCACAGGTTTAAAGGCTTTAGTACTGTTTTCAATGTACTATAATTTCTTTTCATACTTGTTTACTCAAACTATCTGAAAATAAATACTCGACCGCAATAACCCCTCCCTCCCTAATATATATGTATATATATATATGTAATAATAAAATAAACCTTGCTAATTTAACCTAATTTAATTTAATGTTATTTGAAAAGCCTTCTTTAATCTCGGTTACTCTCACTGTAAAGTTTGTTTCTCGGCCACACAAATATTATGCTCAGAGACGATTTTTGAAGTTCCATAAGAAGTAAAATTGTTGATTCAGCAGTAGTTTCAGTTTTCTGTGGCTTTGCTACTACGTGCTTTTAGAACTCCTGGGTAAGCAGGTGTTTCTCATGTCTTGATTGACAATCTAGTTAACTAATTACGTTTGAGAATAACGCCTTTGCGATCGTGCTGCACCCTGCCAACAGGTGTAGTAACTAAGGAGTTTTAAGCAAGAGCGCGGAAATTTTGGGAGATTTAGAGTTTTAGCTTAGCTTTTAGGAGTTTGGAACGTGAAGCTTTTGCAGGAGCTTCCAGCTTTAGCGGTTAGACTGCGATGTAGGAAGATAGCCCCGGAGCTAAAAGGTCGCCGGCCTGACTCCTGCCCTCTGCCCGAACTTTGAAATAAACTATTTAACCTAGAACCCCAATGGATTTGCGTCAATCATTCCAACAAGGGATGGCATAAGGCCATTCTTTACAGATATATATATATATTTATTTATTCTTTTCAATAATTTGTTGGATTGAAAAAGTGACAAGGATTTTTTTCATTGAAAAGGATGAATTTAAAAAGTATTTGAAAAATCAGCTTTTCGAATTTCATACTATTACTGAAGAATTCTCCGTCGTTTTTAAGAACTAGGGCGTAATCAAGGGTGGGGCATGAAAGAGTATATTCCCTCCCACCTCCATAGTTAAATTTTATATTAAGAGAATGCGTTGCTGATACTAAGAATGCATGTGCAAATATTAATATTTTAGTAGGTGATTAAAACAGCTCATGTGGAGCACAAATCAACGTAGAACCCCTAGTAAATCTCCAACTGTTTACCCCCTATCACGTATAGAATAAAAAATTTTAAATATTAGTAAATCCCTCATTTCTCAAGTTTCTAAACACAACAGACAAAAATTAACATCATGTTCAGAAAGATCAGAAAATATTCTACACAATGACATTAATTGTGTTACAATAACTAGATTTAATAGCGAGTTACAAGCAATGAAATAGTGAAAAAATGCAAAACGAAATATTTGCCAGCATTTTTTAACATTAATTCCATAAATATCGTTCCAGATTCAATCAGTAAAATTTACTAAAAATTGGCCCATTCTGATAGATTTTGAGAAAGCCTACAGTGAACTATATCGGTTGTCTTGTTCAGAAGAAATTTAAATTTTTCTTCATTACAGATCACTAAATTTGTAGTTTCTTGAAACAGTGGCTCCGCCCACCCGAATCATGTGCACGCTTCAAGTCAGTTTTTTCGAATTTCTTTTTGGGTTTAAATCACAGAAAAATTTGCTTTAAAATTTTGCTAGAACTTCAAGAGCAAAATGTTTTGGAAGTTAAAACCATAAATAAATGAATTCAGTTGCATCAGAAATTCAAAATTTGACTTGAGGCATGCAGAGGTTTCGGGTGGGCGTAGCCACTTTTCTAAGACACTAGAAAAATGTCGTGATCTGTAGCGAAGAAAAGTTTAAATTTTTTCTAAACAAGGCAACCGATGAGTTTGCTATAAGCTTTCTCGAAAGCTAACAGAATGGGCCAACTTTTAGCAAATTTTACGGATTGGATCTCTCTTGAACGATATTTAAGGAAATACCGTTTAAAAATGCTGGCGAATATTTAATTTTTCATTTATTCACTGTTTCATTGCTAGTAATTCGCCATCATAGATATTGTAACACATACCCAACTGATATCAATTTATAAGATATTTTTCAGCTTTTTCTAATATGGGGTTACGTTTTGTCCGTGATAGTGAGAAAACAGTTGGAGATAGACCATTTGTGATACACGTGAGCTCTTCCATCACCCAATAAAATATTTTATAAGAGTTCTGAATCACCCTGTATACATGTGGATGTGTATTGCATATGTATGTGTATTTAATGGGGAGTGTTCATTGTGACAAGTATTGTAAACGATTTGTGACTATATAAAAGCTGATGGGAATATTTAGACATATACCACACCCAAAATAATAACAAAGTGATACTGAAGTTTAACATTTGTATCATAGAAACAAATAACAGTGAAATAAATAACGATTCTTATATATTTTTTCTTCAGATATTCCAGTTTTAAAAGTTGGTATATAATGTATTTTACATGCACTAAATCGAATATAAAAATAAAACTACATTCACTTTTATGATGTGAATCGAAAAATGAAAACCAACCAGAAATTCAAATAAGATATTATACTAAATATTAGTATGGCGGTGTCTGTCTTATGAATACGAACAGTTGTATGCTATCAAGAACACTTGTCATGCTCAGGTGGTTAAAAAAAGAAAAGAGGCGCACAGCCGTGGCCATCAGGATGACAGCGTTTTGGATAATGGAATTAGTCATCCTAAGTAGGCGGTTTTGAGAGTAAACAGAAAATGCGTATGGGAAAATTTAGATTCTAATTGCTCATCATATTTATCAAATTTATTATTGATTGATTTTACTTTGAAAGTTTATCTGGAAATTACGGTTGCAGCTTCTATTTTTAAATGTAATTTTAATTGTTGTTCCAAAGGCAAATTTATGCATTGATAAACTTCATAAAATAATGATGAGAAACCAAAAATCATAATTTTTCTGTATCATTTTTCGCTTAAAACCGTCTAACTAGGATCCCTTAAGCCAGCAGGCCTCCTCGAAAGTCATGACAAAGATGGCATGGCTTCTTCTGCTGGGACCCCGGCCTAAGGGGGCCCGAGTGAGGCCTCCCAAAATCAGATATATTTCCAGGGACCGATCTACACACTTGGGGGCCCAGGGCACCCATACTTTTGGGGCCTCCTGCACAAAAATATTTCGAAGAATATTACTTAATTAAATGAAGTTAAAACCAATTATCATTTCTAAGTTAACCGTATGTAAACATTTACGAATCCGTAATATGTCACGACAAATACCACATTTATGAATTTTTCAGTTTTGAAATGTTTTTATGGGTATTTACTGTCGTCACACACTTTAGAAACGATACGAGCGAGAAGCATGCTGAGGTGTCCTATCGAATTTGCGAGTATCGAATTTATCGGTTATCGAATCGAATGTATAATTTTTAACATTGCAAGTAACATTAAATTAAAACTTTTGAATATTTGTGATGAAATGAAGTAAGTAATCAGAAACTTTACTCTTGAGAGATAATTTTAGTAGTTATTATGATTACATAAAAGTAAGTTTTGGGGGCCCCTAAAAATCGGGGGGCCCAGGGCACGTGCCCTGCCGTAAATCTGTCCCTGTATATTACTTTATCATTAAAGTAATTTGATATACAGGGTGTATCAATTCCCTCCCGGGTTTAGAAGGCTTATAAAAGATATATATATATATATTACCAATATAGCAACAAAATTGATTTTACTGGAGAAAGAAATATTACAAGTTTTATTTCATAAAAGTCCAGTATGTGAACCTTCGACGAATTAATGCAATTTTTTTCTGGGGTGCAGGTGGGGATAGGGCAGTTAGTTTGTCGGTGAGGGAGGTTAGTTAGAAGATTGACATATACATCCATTTTATGAAAGTAATATAGGATCTTATACATTAATTTCTTTTTTTCTCAATTGGGGCGGTCGCCCCTCCCCCCTCTCTATAATCCGTCCTTGTTTCGTGATGCTGATGATTCGCCAAACTAACTGCCCTTCCCCCACCCCTACCCCCGACAAAATTTCATTAATCCGTTGACTGCCACGAAAGGTTCACATATTATACTTTTGTGAAATAAAACGTGCAACATTTCTTTCTCCAAGTCAACTTTGTAGCTGTATTTATAATATATATAATTTTACAAGCTTTCGAAACCCGGGAGGGAATTGTGATACACCCTATATATCAAAGTAATGTACCAAAGTAGTTTGATTATTTATTTCCCTGTAATCCTACGCCTTTACACAGTGGCGTAGCGAGGGACCCCACAGACCCCGCATCGCAAGGGCTCCCCCCAAAGAATCAAGGGCCCCAACAGCTCTAAAATAGTTAAATGTGGTTTTCTAGGCACGGAAACCTAATTTTTAAATATTATACTAATTTTGTGTTTTAAAGCGTTCCTTTTTTTCTCTTGTTTTCTTTTTCTTCCTTTTTTTTTTAAAGCGATTTATTTTACTACCTTATATTTGGAAGCTTTTGAGCATAAAAAAAAATTTAATTGAGTATTTATACTAATTGCTTACTATTTATCCTGATTGTTTAAATAGTTATTCGATTATAAACACGTACAAATAGACATCCAAACACATTTACAGCCCTTATTTTCGAAATGTTGAGTGTATTTTTGTTTACACAGCGGAAACGCTTATATCATTTTACTAAAATTAATAATCTTATAAATATATTTCGAAATAGTTTCCAGCGACTTAATTGACTTTCATTGCATCAAAAATAAGTTAACAACATTTTGCAATATAAGCATTAAATTTTATCATAGTTCTTTAATTTTTAATGCTTGGGAACTACATGAAGCATTTTTCTCTTACGTGATAAGCTTTCTAAATTTTACCCATCTTTATTTTTCACATTTGATATCATTTTAGGGAAAATAGTTCAAGTTTCAGAGCTAAAAATATGTACCATTTTAGTCGAACGTAATGCTGTCTTATAAAAATAGAGTTCCTCTTCCTCTTTACGTAGTCTTCTAATGTTCAGGACTTAAGTCTGTTACAAAATTGTAACACTACGAGACCTTTTCTATTTAGATGATTCGTGGCATGTTTTAATGAAAATCAAAACTTCTTTATGTCAGTACATGAGCCTTTAAGAGGCAGTGCACGGGCATATCAAGCAGGGGGTTTCCATCACCATCTCAGAATTTCATGAATTTTTTTTTTTTTTCTAGTGTTGCCTTGCCCTATGAAAGAACAAATCTGAAATACTTTCCATTTTCCTCTTTTACTTTTGGAGTTATGGGGGGGGGGGTCAAAGTACCCCAGAGGAGTGGCGTAGAAATAATTTAAGGCCATTTTTGCCACTTTACTATCTCTACTGTGACTGGCTCTAAGGTGCTACAGAGATTTTTTTCTTTTTATCTGATAATATACCTAATAATATCTGATAATATACCTCAAATTGAAAATTCCTTCGGAAATAGTCAGAGCCTCCAAATAAGGACCCCCAAATACCCCCAATTTCATAAAAAATACAGTTTTTAAGAATGCTTTAAATCTTGACCCTGGCGTGATACGGACATTTTTTTTGCACAGTTCAGTTATATATCTTCATGTTACGTCGATAGCTTCCAAGAATACAACTTCAGTTATTCTAAAAACATTCTTTATTAATATTATTAATTCGATTATTATTAAATGAATACAAACAAGGAGAGTTCTGGTTTTTATCACTCAACTTATCTAATATTTGTGATTCAATGACGTCCCCCCTCTCTCCACCTCTTTCATTCAGTGGAGAGGGTAAGTTCTGCTCACTTACGCTTTGCTTATTTTTGGATTCAAAAGAAAAAATTGCTTCATGTAACATTGTTGAATGGTTCCGATTGCATGTTCTATACTTTAAGTGCATCTTTTTGCAGTTCAATTTTGAATGGAATCCCAGACAGTTAAAGCATAAGTAAAATTTCTTGACAATTTTAAGTCGTTCATCAGCATTAGAGTCTATAAACTTCTTACACCTGAAAATGGGATGAGATTCGAAACACCTTAACAAACAATTATTTTTATCATTTTTTACAACCAAAGTTTTGTATTTGGGGGGAGGGTCGCGTCTATTTTCAAATATTCCAGGTGTATACCTATTGACATTTTCCAAAGCCTGACATCTTTTAGTCAAAAAGCTCAGTGAATTTATCCCAAGTAGAGGCCTCAGAGCCCAATTCCATTTCAATTAATTTACGTGTATCGTTATCAACCTTTTGATTAATTATATAAATTAATATGGCTTCACATAACGGATTGGACTCTAACTTCATTTGTTTTAGCGACCTCAAATTATTTTCTATTCTATCCAGCATCTGCCTTAAACTAGAAGCGGATTCACATTTTACCTTTGAACAATTAAAAATTTCCCCAATATGACTCATGATAAGTAACCTAGTATTTTAAAATCTCTTTTTCAGTGCTTCAAATAGACTATTATATGTATCGTTTACAGTAATTAACTGCCTAGCATTACCCTTAAGTGCCAACTGAAGGTAAAACAACTTCTGTTGTTCGGATAATTCACTGTTTTCATGAATCAGTGATATAAATTGGGCCTTAAATGACAACCATTCTACATATAATCCTGAAAATTCGGGAAGATTAATTGACGGTAATTTTAATTTACAACCCCCAGAGGACGAACTAGAACCATTTGTTACGATCAAAACTGTATTAAGAAGCCGTCTATAACTCACTTCACATGCCTCGAGGTCTTCTTGTAAGGAATGCAAGTTCAATTCGAAAGACTGAAGCTCTTCATCTGTAAGAACTCCATAACATTCAAAACGCAAATCTTCCAATTTAACACGCAATTTATCAATTGAAGACAATTTTTGTTCGACTTCCACATCTTCAGGTACAGCATCACTCATCAAAATATTATTCAATCTTTAACTTGACCCTTAATATATCCTTGTTTTCGATTAAAAACGGAAATTTCGAACTTGTCACTTTTAGCCATTTTCAGAGAAACTTGTAAATAGAATTCAAAATGTTCCGGTTCAAAGGACCATGTTACGTCGATAGCTTCCAAGAATACAACTTGAGTTATTCTAAAAACATTCTTTATTAAAACACTAAACTCCACAGTTGTTAAAAACGATTAAAACTTCTAAAATTAATAAAAGCTAGACACAATACAAGCAGCCAACATGCTGCAAAACACCCAAGCTAGTACAAGCAAGAGATAGAACACAAAACTAAACTCACATGCATGTTGCCAGCTCCCAAGACATAATTTTACTATTATTCTTTTAACGTACAGTGCCATCTGGGGACTAAACTCAAAATTAAATTTCAAATACGAAACCCCCCGCCGATTGAATTTACAAATTCAATACCTTTAGACACTTTAGTAAACCATATTATTTTACTTGTATGCATACACAATTAATTCACAGGTAATAAACATACATCCCTAGCGGATCTTTTGATTATACTTCCCTTTGGTAACCGTATATCAACAACCCGTATTTTACCGTCATTGCTTTTAAATACCTCATTAATCCTCCCAGTTAACCATTTCATTCCCGGCAAGTTATCTTCCTTGACGAATACCAAAGACCCAACACTCACGTTATTTTTGCTAAACGGCCATTTATGGCGTTCTTATAGATTATTCAAGTAGTCTCGTTTCCACACTTTCCAAATGGTTTGAGAAGCTTTGGAAATTTTTTCTCACTTACTTAATCTATTATCGTTAATATTGGAAAGTTGTGTTTCTGGAATGGAAACGATAGGTCTTCCAATAAGAAAATGCCCTGGGGCGAGGGTTTCGAAGTTATCGAATTCCGCTGGCAATGGGGTCAAGGGCCTGGAGTTCAAAACTCCCCCAATTTCTGCCAAGATAGTCAAAAACTCTTCCAATGTAAAATGGGAATTTCCCGCAACGCGTTTTAAATGAAACTTAAATGATTTTACACCGGCTTCATACAACCCACCGAAATTTGGGGACCTTGGACTAAAATGCCAGTCAATACCGGTCTCTGTGTAAAATTTAGCCAAAGGTTCATTCGGTGCATTCACAATTTTTAAGAGTTGCTTTAGTTCGGAATGAGCCCCGACGAAATTTCTCCCATTGTCAGTGAAAATTTTAGAAGGTTTACCTCTTCTAGGCATGAATCTTTTTAAGCTGGCAATGAATCCAGCTGAGGTCAAGTCACTGACAAAATCCAGGTGTATTGCTTTAGTGCTAAAGCACACGTAAGTTGCTACATATATTTTATTAAGTACCCCTTTTCTTTGTCCCTTAAACTTTACATAAAAGGGACCACAAAAATCAATACCAGTGACGGTAAATGGAGAAGATGGCTCAACACGTTCCTTAGGGAGCTGACCCATTAACTGTTGGCTCGAGACCGGTATACTCTTTAAGCATGTAACACAACTGTGTACTACTGATCTACACAGATTCCGGCCGTTTAAAGGCCAATATTTTTGACGGATCAGGTATAACAAAGTTTGTGCTCCGACGTGCAAATGCTTTAGATGAAAATACTGGATAAACATTTTTGTTATACGGCACTTTTGTGGGAGCACAATAGGATGCTTGGCCTCATCATTAACAGAAGAGTTTGCCAATCTCCCACCAACACGTATAATACCATTTTTGTCAAGAAAGCAATTCAAGGTTGACAATTTACTTCTAGATTTTACATTTTCATTCTTTACAAGAGAACCTATCTCCTCTGAATACTCACTTTGAGCTGTCTTCATAAGAAATAGTTTGCATTTTTCAGTTCCTGATAATTCAAATAACCAGTCAACTTCTTCCCTGAATTTCTGCAGTTAAAAATAAATCTAAATACATAAGAATCAATTCGAATAAGTTTAAAAAAGTTATTCGTTACACTAAGAAGGCTGTCGAAGAAAACCCCCGATTCGTCAGAGCAAGGCATGTGTTTCCATCCACAGAGCACCACTTCTTTTTCAATTCCGATCTGTAGTCGTCATCAGGAACTCTGTCGTTACACTCGAATGTGGAGATTTCGTCTTTTCTCAGGAATTCAGGTCCAGACCACCAGGATTCATTTGTCAAAAGAGTTTCTTCACTCACACCTCTAGAAATAATATCAGCAATATTCATTTTTCCTGGTACGGGAAACCAAGTTTCGGGATCGCTCAGGGTCTGAATCTCCTTCACCCGGTTGGAGACAAACTGCTTCCACTTTTGGTGAGGTCCTTTAATCCAAAACAATACAATCTGAGAGTCAGTCCAGAAATAAACTCTAGGTACTCCTTTTCGCTTTATAACTTGTCCTACTTCCTTTGCGAGTCTGGCTGCCAATAACGCACCCATCAATTCAAGTTTCGGCAAAGTTAACTTTTTTAATGGAGCAACACGACTCTTTGAGGCAACGAGGTTCACCGACGTTTTACCATTATTTTTCACCCGCAAATAGATAGCCGTTCCGAACGCTCGTAAGCTAGAGTCCGAGAATGCATGGATTTCAAGCTCACTTGGATCTTCCAATGTTGAATTGAGGATCATTCTAGGAATTTTCAGACTCTCAAACAACCTCAATTCACACCTCCACTGTGTATACAACTTTAGAAGGTCGGGTGGTAGCGCCACATCCCACATACATTTTCTAATCCACAATTCTTGCAAAAGACATTTAAGTCGGATGGTGAAAGGGCTCAGAAACCCAAGCACATCAAACACCTTTCCCGCCGTTTGTAACACTACTCCTTTCGTGATGGAATCTTCTAGGTTGAACCTCATCAAGTGCTCCAATTCCAAAGTAATGTAATCCTGATTGACATTCTACGGAAGGCCAAGGACCTTATGCATCTCATCCGGGTTGTTATTCTCATGAATTAGATGAGTTCTGTACCCGTTACTTCTCCATTTTTCCACCAACTCTTCGCTGTTGGAGCTCCATTTGCATAAATTCATTCCTGCGACAGCCATAATTTTCCGGGCCTCGAATGACATCTGAAAGGCAGACGAAACATCGAGTGCTCCAACCAGATCATCCACGTAGAGACAAGTGTCGAGCATCTCTACCGCAGCAGTATATACATCGCAAAACTTTTTAATGTGCTCTTTAATGGTAGCAGACAGCAAGAATGGGCTCGCGTTGACTCCGAAAAGCACACGACAAAATCGGTAAACTTGAATTTCATACTTTGAATTGTGCACTGCAGGATTAGAAGTCGGAAACAAAAACCTGACTGCATTTCTGTTACATTCAATGATATCTGCAAAAACGGCTTCTCGATATCAGCAAGAACGATGACTTTGCTCAAGCGATAAAAAATAAGTATGTTAAATATGAGTGGATTATGATTTAGTCCAGTGTACAAGCAGTCATTCAGTGACAATTTACCCTCTGCATGTGCACTTTCGTCGAATACCATTCGCTTACTTGAGCTAACAGAATTCCTATATACCATAGAAAACGGCAAGTAGAATAGAGGCTTTTCTGGTTGCACTTTGTCGTTAGAAACTTTTTCAATTATTCCCAGTTTTTCATAATCGTCCAGAATTTCTTTGTATTCATTATACTTTGCAGGATTCCTCTGAAATTTTCTGATTAAATGGTCCAGTCGCCCCCTGGCTACCTGATAGTTGTCTCCTAGCTCTTTGAAATCTCGTTTCCATGGCAACTCAACCTCGTACCTTCCCTCTTTGTAACATACAGAACTTTTAAAAAGGGTCATGGTCTTATCGTCATTCATGTTAGCATCTTGTGAAACACCGATTGACTCCAATTCCCAAAATCTCTGCAAACCCTCCTCCACGCGATCCTATATAAAATAACATTGAGAATCATGTGGGTATGGAACTGGAATGGAGCCTGTCACCATCCAACCGAAAACCGTCTCAACTAAAATAACATTGTTGCCTGGTAGTTTAATTTTATTTTCCTTTAGTAATTCATAAATTACCTCACTCCCCAGCAAAAGCGATATCTTTTGAGGCATATTAAACTGTGGGTTTGCATATATTAAATTAGGAAATGTCAATCTTCTCAGACGGAACATTTCCTGTAATTTCAGACAAAATTAAAAATTCAAGTTCCCTACTAAATGACTCATTATCATTAGCTATACGGGTGCGAATCTTCTTAACAATTGGAACTACAGTATTTTTCAGTCCAATTAAATTTGCTCTGCAATTTAGTTTTTGAAAACCTAAAAATTTGCTGCCTCTTCAGGATAAGATTTTTTGTTGAACCTGAATCGCATAAAGCTGTAAGTTTCACCCACGGACCATCGGATCTACTTAACCTAACTTTTATTGTGGACAATAATACGTTTCGATTATTATTAAATGAATACAAACAAGCAGAGTTCTGATTTTTATCACTCACATTATCTAATATTTGTGATTCAATGACGTCCCCCCTCTCTCCACCTCTTTCATTCAGTGGGGAGGGTAAGTTCTGCTCACTTACGCTTTGCTTATTTTTGGATTCAAAAGAGAAATTTGCTCCATGTAACATTGTTGAATGGTACCGATTGCATGTTCTACACTTTAAGTGCATCTTTTTGCAGTTCAATTTTGAATGAAATCCCAGACAGTTAAAGCATAAGTTAAATTTCTTGACAATTTTAAGTCGTTCATCACTATTAGAGTCTATAAACTTCTTAACCTGAAAATGGGATGAGATTCGAAACACCTTAACAAACAATTATTTTTATCATTTTTTACAACCAAAGTTTTGTATTTGGGGGGAGGGTCGCGTCTAATTTCAAATATTCCAGGTGTATACCCATTGACATTTTCCAAAGCCTGACATCTTTTAGTCAAAAGTTCAGTGATTTTATCCCAAGTAGGGGCCTCAGAGCCCAATTCCATTTCAATTAATTTACGTGTATCGTTATCAACCTTTTGATTAATTATATAAATTAATATGGCTTCACATAACGGATTGGACTCTAACTTCAATTGTTTTAGCGACCTCAAATTGTTTTCTATTCTATCCAGCATCTGCCTTAAACTAGACGCGGATTAACATTTTACCTTTGAACAATTAAAAATTTCCCCAATATGACTCATGATAAGTAACCTAGTATTTTCAAATCTCTTTTTCAGTGCTTCAAATAGAGTATTATATGTATCGTTTACAGTAATTAACTGCCTATCATTACCCTTAAGTGCCGACTGAAGGTAAAACAACTTCTGTTGTTCGGATAATTCACTGTTTTCATGAATCAGTGATATAAATTGGGCCTTAAATGACAACCATTCCACATATAATCCTGAAAACTCGGGAAGATTAATTGACGGTAATTTTAATTTACAACCCCCAGGGGACGAACTAGAACCATTTGTTACGTTCAAAACTGTATTACGAAGCCGTCTATAACTCACTTCACATGCCTCGAGGTCTTCTTGTAAGGAATTCAAGTTCAATTCGAAAGACTGAAGCTCTTCATCTGTAAAAACTCCATAACATTTAAAACGCAAATCTTCCAATTTAACACGCAATTTATCAATTGAAGACAATTTTTGTTCGATTTCCACCTTATCTTCAGGTACAGCATCACTCATCAAAATATTATTCAATCTTGTAACTTGACCCTTAATATATCCTTGTTTCCGATTAAAAACGGAAATTTCGAACTTGCCACTTTTAGCCATTTTCAGAGAAACTTGTAAATAGAATTCAAAATGCTCCGGCTCGACGGACCATATTTCGTCTAAAAACATTCTTTATTAAAACACTAAACTCAACAGTTGTTAAAAACAATTAAAGCTTCTAAAATTAATAAAAGCTAGACACAATACGAGCAGCCAACATGCTGCAAAACACCCAAGCAAGTACAAGCAAAAAGATAGAACAAAAACTGAACTTTAACATGCCTTTTGCCAGCTCCCAAGACATAATTTTACTATTATTCTTTTAACGTACAGTGCCATCTGGAGACTAAACTGAAAATTAAATTTCAAATACGAAACACTTCATATAAAGTGAATCCAATGTTAAACGTTTTTGAAGACCCCCCAGGGCTCGTTGGTACGGGGCCCCAAACATGGTCCTTAAAGCTAGTTTATGCAATTTCGAAGGCTTGATACAGCTGACGCCGACTTCCCACAGGAGAACTATTGGCATGGAGATGTAGTATCAATCTAGTAGTTTCATATTATGAAAAAACATTTTTGAAGATACAACTGATTCCAAGAAAAATCCCCAAAAGTACTTCCTTTTTGGGATATTCCACTGACACGCATGGGGCGTTTCGGCGTTACTTTTACGAGTTTAATCTACAGTAGTAATATTGAAAATTAAGCTTATCCTACATGGATCACAAATGTATACTCCATATATCACAAATAGTTCTTTTACAGGGGCACTCATAAGAATTACAGTACGCTGTACGGGAATCTCTAACTACTGAACTGATTCGATAACTTTTTCGCTGATAGAAAGCTCCGCTGTTCTTGAGTATTATAGGCTACCTTCCATGCATGTAGTATAAATAGTTCTTTTACAGGGACATTCAAAAGAATTCTAGTACATTACGTTTTATGGACATTTCTGTAACTACTGAACTGATTCTAAAGATTTCTGCACTGAAAGCTACACTATTCCTGAGTAACATAAGCTAAAATTCATGCATTTACAGGAACACTCAAAATAATTCGTAAATAATGTCATAACTGCCTCCATTCGCCAAATGAGGAAAAAAAATTACTATCTAAATTTATTAAGTCTGCATATACCATGTCTTATAGTTCATTTAAAATAAACAAAATGTAAATAATATTTTATGCAGTCATTTTTGTGTATAGCGCAAAAGTCATCAATTTCCTTTCGTTATTCATTCATGCTTCATTTATTTCTGAACCTAATTCTGAAGCCTACGCTGACGAAGTCTCTGGTAGGAGCTAGTATTTAATAAATATGAAAATGTTTTGTCTTGATATAAAAAAGAATCATTTTAACTGTCGCAGATGCAAAAATGTTAAAAAAATTTAAATTACACCAGCACGAAAAAGTCAAACATACTGAAAAAAAGTTTTTTGCATGTTTTATAAATAAAACATTTTTATTAAACAGCATTTTAAGTTGTTCCTGTTTTTAAAATATAATTTCCACTGGTGAAAAAAAAAGAACGAAGTAGCTAATATTGAGCTGAACTTCTACTATGCAGTGGAATATGAAAAGCTTTTTGACATCGGAAGGATTATTGCTCTATCAGAACAAGATGAGATTGATACGATGAGATATTTTCATACGTCACTGGCTCAGATTCTTTTACTTCGCCACACCACGACAAGATGACCCAGAAATAGTTACTGCAGACAAGATAATTTTTGGTCCAATTGAATTTACTTTAGTTACTCTATTTAAATTTGCTAATGCAAAAATCATCAAAACAACTCACAATCAAGAATGCAATAGATTTTATAATAAAAGTACGTAAATAACCTGAGAATATATATATATATATACAGTTGGCTCTCTATTTAACGACGATCGCTATTTAAAGACGATATTCCAAAGTCCCGACCGCTCCAACATAAAAAATCTCTATTTAGAGACGATGCTGTTTCTGTTTAACGACGATTTTTCTTCTACATGATAAACTTTTTTTTTTTTTTTTTTTTTTTTTTTTTTTTTTTTTTTTTTTAAACTTCTTCTCTGCAACTGGGGAACCTTCTGTGGGCGAACAAGTTTGGTTTCAATAAAAGAATAGGACTTTCCTTGATGTTTGCAATGTTTGAATTAGACTTGTTGCAATGAAAGAAAGGGGGAGGGGAATTCGGGGATTACTTTCGGGGACCAACATTCCAATTTCCGGTGTGATATTTAAAGAAAATGCTATTCTTCTGGCAGAAAAGTTTGGAATGCAAAATTTTCAGGTTTCGGCTGGCTGGCTAGCAAAATTCAAAGAAAGATATGGACTTGCATTCAAAAGCATATCGGATGAAAGTGGCTCCGTAGATGAAAAAATAGTGGAAGAGTGGAAAATAGAGCTGAAGGGGATATTAGATGGATATGACCAGAAAAACATATTCAACGCAGATGAGACTGGCCTATTCTACAATATGATGCCTAATGAAACTTTATAAGAGTGAGAAATGCTTTGGCGGAAAACTCAGTAAGGAACGATTGACTGTTTTACTATGCACTAATGCTGATGGATCAGAGAAACTTCCATCTCTAGTTATAGGCAAATTAAAGAATCCAAGGTGTTTTAAGAAAATCATTAAGAAACCTTGTGAATACCAGAATAACACAAAAGCATGGATGACATCATCGATTTTTATTGACTGGATTAGAAAATTTAATGCAAAAATGCATAAAGAAAAGTGAAAAGTTTTACTTTTACTCGACCGCTGTACAGCACATCCTCCAAATATTCCTGGACTTACGAATTTGACTATTCCTTTCTTACCAGCGAATTGCACAAGCAAGTTGCAGCCATTAGACCTGGGTATTATTCGTAGTGTCAAAGTATACTACAGAAAGTCTTTGATAAGGAAATTAATAAACAATTCGGCCGAAACAGACAGAATGAAAACTAGAAAATTTACGATCTTAGAAGCAATGCACATGGTAACAGCTTCATGGAAAGAAGTTTCTTCATCCACAATAAAAACTGTTTTCGCGTTGCTGGAATTTACAGTGAAGAAGTTGGACCTCCTTTTGGAGTGCAAAGTATAGATCTAGAAATTAACGAAGATGACATTACCCCTGAAGAATGGAGGAGTCTTGTGGAAGATGATGTCACAATTCAAGATTTCTACAATTGTGGTGAATCTGTTTTAACAACAGATTACAGAAATGCAGAAGAAATTTTTGAAGAAATACGAAATGAAAACACAGTGTCAGATGACGAAAACGAAATTGAGAATACGGATGAGACACCGTCACCGTCTTACACAGATGCGACTTCAGCTCTAGATGTTCTCCGACGCTATATCATCTCATCGAACATGGAAAATGACACATTTACCATATTAGAAAATCTGGAAGAGAGAATAACAAAAACAAGGCGAAAAATGAAGCAATGAACACTTTTAGTTTTTTTTTAAAACATAATTTTATTGTATTGTTTGTTTGTATTTTTTTATGTAACTTAAAATATTTTTTAAAAATAAAAAAATATAATAGTAATTAAAAAAAAAACATTTTTAAACACGCCAATATATTAGGAAATATATTGACAGTCCTAAGCCTGTGAAGTGTGAAGGGATTTTTTTTTTTTTTTTTTTTACAAATTCTGTTTAAGGACGATCTCTATTTAAGGACGATTTTTCGCTGCTCCTTGAAAGTCGTTAAACAGAGAGCCAACTGTATATATATATATATATATATATATATATATATATATATATATATATATATATATATATATATATATATATATATATATATATATATATATTTATATATATTACTTTTTGTTCCAAATGATGTTAGCTGATTTTATTGTAAAATGGTATCCAAGTCAGAAATAAATGATGTAGATTTGTGATAACTTCTTTTATTCACATTTTTATTGACATTTTGTTTATTTTAAATGAAGTATAAAACGTGGTATATGTAGAAATAAATTTAGATAGTATTTTTTCTCCCTCATTTGGAGAATGGAGACAGTAATGACATTATTTATGAATTATTTTGAGTGCTCCTGCAAATTATGCTACATGCATGAATTTTAGCTTATGATACTCAGGAATAGTGTAGCTTTTGGTGGAAAAATCTTTAGAATCAGTTCAGTAGTTACGGAAATGTCCATACAGCGCAATGTACTAGAATTCTTTTGAATGTCCCTGTAAAAGAACTATTTATGCTACATGGATGAAAGGTAGCCTATAATACTCAAGAACAGCGGAGCTTTCTATCACTGAAAATAGTTTTCGAATCCGTTCAGTAGTTATAAGAGATTCCCACGTAGCTTAATGTAATTCTTATGAGTGCCCCTGTAAAAGAACTATTTGTGATACATGGAAGATATATTTGTGATATATGCGGGATAAGTTTAATTTTCAATATCGCTACAGTCGATTAAACTTCTAAAAGTAACGCCGAAATGGCCCATGGGTGTCAGTGAAATGTCCCCGATATGGAGGTACTTTTTGGGATTGTTTTTGGAAACAGTACTACCTTCAAAAAATGCTTTTTTCATAATAGGAAACTACTAGGTTGATACTACATCTCCATGCCAATAGATCTCCTGCGGGAAGTCGGCGTCAGCTGCACCAAGCCTTCGAAATTGCATAAATTAGCTTTAAGGACCATGTTTGGGGCCCCGTACCGACGGGCCCTGGGGGGTCTTCAAAAAGTTTTAACATTGGATTCACTTTATATGAAGATATATAACTGCACTGTGCAAAACTTTTTTCTGTATCACGTCAGAGCCAAGATTTAAAGCATTTTTAAAAATTGTATTTTTTAAAAATGAAATTTGGGGTATTTGGGGGCTCTGACTGTTTTCGAATGAATTTTCAATCTGAGATATTAATATCCAAAGTGTATTATCAGATAAAAAGAAAAAAATCTCTGAAGCACCTCAGAGCCAGTCACAGTCGAGACAATAATGCGGCAAAAATGGCCCTAAATTATTTCGACGTCACTCCTCTGGGGTACTTTGATCCTCCTTAACTCCAAAACTAAAAGAGGTAAATCTAAAATATTTCGGATCTGTTCTTTCCTTGAGTCAGGCAACACAATAAAAGAAATTCATTAAATTCTGAGATGGTGATGGAAACTTTTTTCTTTTTTTTTGCCCGATTTGCTCTTGCAATGCCTCTTAAATAAAATTTAGTAACTCAATAAATTTCTTTAGGAAAATATGAGAGCAATATAACGAAAAAATGCCACACTAATAACGGTTTAAGATTTGCATAAAAAGAAAGTTTTAAAAAATTTAGTTCATTGTTACTGCAGCAGTTTTCGGAATAACTTAAAACACTCTCTTTTGCATCGATTTAGTTATTTTTTTAATAAAAAATTCCAATTTTTTCCCATTTGTCTATAATGACTATTCAAAAGCCAAATAATAATTTTTGTTGTTTCTTTATAGTTAGTATGAGAAATAAGTCCACAGGTTTTCTTTGGAATTAGATCAAGGTAGAGGTTCATACAAAAAAGATATAACACAAATTTCTTCCTTTTAAACAATAGTCGATTTAGGTGCTTGATAAGCAGTACTATATACTTGGAATTTCCGCAGTTAAGTTAGCATTTAGAGCTTCCATTTTCTAAAAAGGCTCGAAAAGTGTGACTTCAGTACAATATTATTTATAGAGCAAGAGCCCGCGGCCGCCAGACTTTCGTCATAGTATAAAACCTGAAACTTTCTCTGCGCATATTCCCCAATAGAGGTAGGAACAATCGGCCCCTATAAAGTTTGGATGATCGTGGCTTTGGCAGGTAACAGGTGGCAAAGGTGTATAAAATTGCAGAAAATTTTCGTCATTTCATAAAGCTTAATTTTTTTAATATGTTCTTCTTCGCAGTACTAGAAATCACTTTATCCCTTGCCAGACACTTTTCCATCGTGGCAAACCCCCGCCAGACAACCTCATGGATAACGTAACTCTATTACGAGCGCGCTGCAGCATCGTAAGAAAGTTCAGAAGTGGCAGTATAAAATGTGCTTGGCACTTTGTGACAGCTTGACGTACTTCGTCGCGGGAGTTTACGAACACAGCAGTTTTCCATAACTTTGAGGTTGCCTGGCGGGGGTTTACCACGATAGAAAAGTGTCTGGCAAGGGATAAAGTGATTTCTAGTATTGCGAAGAAAAACATATAAAAAAATTAAGCTTTATGAAATGACGAAAATATGCATGTATGTTAATTGCGAAAATATTCTGCAATTAATATACATGGTTTTGAGCCTTGTGGTATTTATTAACAATTTCGTTAACTATTTTATGAATGTAGATTGCAGTAAAGAAGATTAACGTTGAACTATGTGTATATGCGAAAATATTCTGCAATTTTATACACCTTTGCCACCTGTTACCTGCCAAAGCCACGGTCATCCAAACTTTATAGTGGCCGATTGTTCCTACCTCTGTTGGGGGGTATGCGCAGAGAAAGTTTCAGCTTTTATACTATGACGAAAGTCTGGCGGTCGCTGGCTCTTAGACTATTAGTAATTGTATGAGTTTATTACGCCATCGAGCGAGAGAGAGACTCTTTACTGACTATATTTTGATGCATATGAAATCTCCCCCCCCCCCCTACCATTACGGAATCAGATCTAAAGAACCCCGATATTATTGTCTTAATAGTAGTTTAAGTAGTTGTGGTCTTTCCATACGTTTTCGAAACGTATGGAACATAATATGGATTTTAACATAAATATTTGACTTCAAACTGCATAACACAGTAAAGACAGACGCTATTTTACTTAAAAAAAATAACGAAAAAAAAAAAAAAAAAAAAAAAAGCAAGTATTCTCCTGATGTAAGTTCGGAAATTTGCCTATTTTCACTAGCCTTTCTTTTTACTTTATTTGCTCTCCAAATGTATATAGATACAATGTGTATCTAATAAATAAATTTAAAATTTATCTTATATACTGAAAATAGAATTTTTTAAATGAACTGGTGTTAGATAACTTAAAATAAAAACTCAAAGAAATAAAACACTTCATCAAACATTAAATTAGAAAATGAAACATTTTAAAACACAAATATATGCATTTTAGAAACTTAAAATAATATTACTAATTCTGTTAGCGTAACATTTGCTTAGAAGTAGCTTCCTACAGCTGCGACACAAATATGCACCTGTGTAAAAATCTTTTCCTGTACTTTGCATAGATCACTCGGTGTTACTCATCTGCATTTACGATTTAGTAAATCTGACCCCGGATAGATTTTTATAGAGCCTGACTATAACATTCTGCTTAAGAATTAGTATTCTAAAATTAGTTTTGCTTTTATGCCAGAAAATGAAATTAAGACCTATAATTTAAAATTTCAATATTTATATGGTCCTTTTAAAGGTTTACCCTAACAGGACATTTTTAAACGTGGAAAAGTGACTTACGTCAAAATATCTGCTGCTTTATAACTCGGTAAATTTTGGTCGTAGAATGACGAATGTTTTTTTGTTTTTTTATTGTGCATGAAATTGCATAAAGAAAAATTTTCTAAATATAACTGATAGGACCGAGGAACCGTATAAAAATTTAAATTCCGTAATTTTTATAGGAATTGTTTTACTGATTTCGATTGTTTCTGATATAATAGATTATGCAATTTAAAGCATTTTTGCAACTGGAACTAAGTGTCTCTAACTAACGGCTTAGGAAATAGCCATTGGGCATCTTCAGCACTGGACACTCTGTACATATATATATATATATATATATATATATATATTTACTTAAAGCCTGCTAAAGCCATTTACTTAAAGCATTGCAATTGAAGAGCCTAAGTTTTTGCCCTTCTACTCCAGACACACAACCCATCTTATCTCTATATTTTAATAATCTAAAAATTAAACTCAATTCAATTATGAATTTTTGCATCTTTTCAGATTTTTTTAAAGCATCCCAGATGGTTTAAGTTACAGTTAACCTCTTAAGTTGTAAAAGAATTGTTGGTATTATGAAAAAAAAAAAACTAGTGTGGTAATATTTTTATGAAACAGTGCAATTTTGAGAAAATGTTTGCTATAAAAAGTTATTCAGGTTGTGCTTTTACCTCTTAAGCTAAATCAGCTCCGAAAATTTGTTAATTAGTTGTTTGCTAAATCAGCTCCGAAAATGTTTTATACACCGTCTTTTAAATTTTTATTAAATGTCTCTTGAGATGTGGTGAAACTTTGACTGCTTTTACAATTTTGTAACATAGTGTCCGAAAAACACTGATCTAGGCTTTTACTCCTTAAATATTGATCATTAACATATACAATAAATTAGAAAGTTATGAGAGCCGTATAAAAAATTAAATTTTGTATTTATATAAGAGTAATCAACAGAAAATTTTAATCGATTTAAAAATTCTGTACTTTTTAATGTGACTTTGTAATTTATTGTTCGTCGAGCCCTCTTAATAGAATAGATAATTTGTAACGAAAAATTATTCTAATAAACGGGAAATCCCATTATCCGAGACCAAAATGCCAATTTATTACATTAAGTGGTATAGTCTTTTTACCGATATTTCATTAAGCGGAATCAACTGTATATGTTTTTGATCAATCTTTAAGGAATAAAAGCCTAGTTCAGTGTTTTTGGGCCACCCTGCATATTGTATTTCCATGATTGACTTATCAATAAACTACTTTGAGTCTCCATTTCTTTACTCTTTTAAAATTTTGTATAGTTATAATATCACGACACCAATTGGTGAAACACGTGAAAAGCTGAAAAAATAAAGTATTTTATAATGAAGTGGAATTTTTCACGACATCAATTTTAAATCCCTTGATCTGTTTTATACGAATTAAGGCATAAGGATTTATAATCTAAAAGTGGAATAAATACCCTATAGTGGATTATTCTATTTATCTACTAGCGAAATACGTGATAGCAGGTTATAGAACAAATTCCGCTAGAAACGGGAGAATATAATTATTGATATATACACTAATGGAATCTAATAGAATAAAAATGCAGTATTGATAAAGTTACATCTGGAAATATTTTGCAGTGATACTGAGGATACATTCCAAGCATAGGATCTAAAGAAGAAATCCGATTTTGTTATTAGTGTTGTCTGTCTACCTGCCTGGTCGAGCAGAATAATTTCTGATCAAAGTAGCTGAAAGGCCTTGTTGAAATTTAATATACAGGGTGTCCCAAAAAGGTGGTAATGGGCTTTAATTCTTTATCTATTAGAGGTAAGTGGGCTTGGTAAATGAAACAAATTTCAAAATACAGTGGGAAATAGGACTCCATTAAGAAAAAATTCCTTTCGTTAAGTTTCAAAAAGTTATACTTTTTAAATTTGTATACAACCCCCGTATAAAAACATTCCCAGTCAGTAAAATGTGCCGCGTGCACTAATGAGATGGTGTACCAGATTTGAATCTTTCATCATATAACGTTGCAGAGATATCTTTAAAGAAATATGATAGGGAACTATACATGATTTTGAATATAAACGTTTATTGCTAGAGTAGAAAAAATGATTTCCTCCCGTAATTACTGTAATTGTGGATCCGTAAAATGCCTAAAATAAAAATTCATTCTTGCAAAAACATGCTATAAAGAAATGAAAGTTTCAACAGGAAAATTTGAGAGAAGAATATAGGTGTTTCACATTTGAAAAAGATGAACATATTTAATTATTCAAAGTACAGGGTGTCCGAAAAGTCCTTGACACACTTCAAAAATTCACAGAAAAGCAACAAATTGTTGTATGAATATGCGGTTCGCACAATAATACTTCACAGAATCAAGAATTTATTTTTCCATCTTAAAACTAATTACTTCCAAAATGTGTTCATAGATGGCGCTATATCTCCAGTTTTCAGCAATGAGAGCCGATAGGGATTTTTCTTGAGCTTCAAACAGCATTAACGACGGTGAGAGAATATTTATTCTGGCTATGGCGACTGCAATTGAGAAAGCGCATTACGTAGGTTGGTATTTCGAATCAAAATCCATAACAGTTCAGAGAAATTTTCGTAATATGTGTAAGAAAAACCGCAGTACGTGCTAGCTAGAACTGTGAACTTGAGTACCGTTTAGATGTGGTTCGAGCAACAAAAGGTGCACACATTAAATTTTGGTAATGAAAGGTATTGCTTTCTGCTTAATAAAATGACTAAACACCTTACATTACATTTGTTTTTCTAACTGTGATGGTACAGTGCAAATATGAACACAATTTGGAAGTAATTTTTTTTACGATGTAAAAAAAAAATTCGTGGAACTGTGAAGTATTACTGTGCAAACCGCATATTCATACGACAATTTGTTTGTTTTCTATGAATTTTTTAAATGTGTCAAGGACTTTTCGGACACTCTGTATTTTAAAAAAGCATTCAGGACCAGTATTCTTAGTCATTAATTGTGTATAAATATTCATTTAGACATAAATCTGAAAGGTCTCAAATGTTTTAAAAATATTTTCAGTAGGGTCACCCGGGGTAAAATGGGAATGAAAATCAACTTTTTTAATTTTTATGTTCCATAGCGGAAACATAATGAAATATAATCGTGTTTTTGTTCAATATTTTTAACATTATGCATTTTAGGTCTAAATTGAACGTAATTTTTTCTTCCTTTCTGCTTTAATTTTTGTGTAATGGGCTATACCCATTTTACCCCGGTGTATACCTATTTTACCCCGTGTTTCACGGTAAAATGGGTATATGCTTGTTAAAGTTAAATTGCACTATAATGAATGGAGAAAATGAGAAATTAAGTAGCGTAAAGTTACACTTGAAATTCGATTTTTAATTAAAGGCAATTATAATATATTGCTAACTGCTGAACCAAAGTTAATTGTTACGAAAATGCGGGGCAACCCGCTGTTCTGGGGTTTAAAATATTTCAAAATTCGTTTTCTACGCGGCAAATAGTTAAATTTTGCTTTTTGTTGCATCAAAATCGGTCAACTAGAACACGAGATACGGAGTTTTGGATTTTCCTATTGGTTTGTATAGCATTTTCTAGAAATTTCGAGAAATATTGGTCCTAGGCCTTCGCTAACTTCACTTTTGAGAACTTATTTTTGGCGCCAAATTTGGCGATACTTCGTCAAAAGTCGCCAAGAGTGGCGACTCAAATTGCTACTCGAGGATTTTTTTCAAAACGCTAATTTCTAAATGCTTCTGCGAAATTTCTAAAAGCTTCTGCGTCATCTATAAAAGCACAGCTGGTTACCCAGTTCAGTCAGTCTTTCTTCTGCTTACGCCAAAAGCAGATGTCCTTGAAAGCTTAAGGCTCTTGTGTACTAACTTCGGAAGTCGATCGCCGCAATGTTATTCTATGGAGAAAACGGCCTTCACTACTAGAGCTGTAGAAACCGCATGTATTCATTACTGAGATGCGGATAACCCATTCGTGCCTGGATATTTTTGCGACTTTTTTCGATTTTTACTAACACCAGCAGTAATTGATAAATTTCTTATGTCAACTTTTTGAACAAGGGATGATTTCATTTAAAATCATAATGTATAAAAACTGAAATGTCAACATCCTACTTCGCCATATTAAAATATTTTGTGAAATTGAGGTTCAATACTCGCGAATAAAGGCTAGGAAAAATAAAGAACGTTTTCGAATGATAGCGAAAATGCCGTCCCAAAAAAGGGACGCTAGGCATAAATGGGTAATCACTCAGACTCGAAGTAAAAATTGCTACTTTACGGTTGAAATCGTTACTGCGCGCTTTCGGATCGAGCAGCTTCGAACTTCGAATAGAAGGGGGAAAACGAGTTCCGGTAATCGAGTACTAATATCTTCTGTTATTTGTTACTGGATATCGGATCGCGGTTTGAAGGGGAAAATCAGTCTTGGGGCGCGATCGAGAATTCATAGGTTGTGCACCGGTAACACCGGTGCAAAACCAGAGCGTTCGAAAAGGCGGAGCGTTGGGCGGAGCTCTGGAATTAACTGCGTTCGAAAACGTTTCGGTCATGTAGCGGCTGTCTGCTCAGCGTGACCAGAGCGCAACCAGAATGACCCTGCTAGCGAGGTGGGTTATGCTTCATGGTTATTCCGGTTATTAGCGTAGTGTTGCCAATGTTTATTATTGTTTTCTTGGCTTAGAATTGGATGTGGTGAGGATGACCGAAACCGGTTGACAACCGTGACGTCACTTAACCGAAGAATGACCGCAACCGGTAGCACCGGTGCATAACCAACCGGTGAATTCTCGAACGGGCCCTTGGTATTTGAGTAGCAGTAGCAATATGCTCCGCTTTCGTTATTGACTACTAAGGGGGTTGCATTTCGCATGTGCCGAATGGTCGCGTTTGGATGAGGTTTGAAAGATCCATATGTTTTGTTTCGTTACTGATTACGCAATAGCGGATAGATACAGTATCTGCTGCTCTATTATGATATGGGGATTAGCCATGGCGTCTGTTTTATACAATGCGGGGATGTACGGTATATAGTATGTTATGCGTCGGTGCCAATATCAGATTATTACTTTTTTGGGGGGGGCGTGGGGAGAAAGGGGTGTTCTTGCAATTGTAGAGCAATATCTATAAGAATAGAAGCACGTTAGTAAGGGGAGTGCTCGTGCTTCCTGACAGTTTAGTACTAAATAGTGGTGTAATCAGGATTATTTTTCAGGGTGGTCCCGAAGGATTGAGAACTTATTTTTTTAAATGCTTGAGCTAGAACCGAAATATGAGTAATAAATAACAAGTTATTTAAATACGCCTTAAAAAAATATTTTTATAAAGTAAACGAATTCACGCATTTTTATTATTTAAAATATTATTTGCAATAAAAAAAATATTAAGCATGTAAACTTAAAACACTTTTTTTTTAAGTTATCGTTTCGTTTTAAACCATTCGTGCCAGTTATTTTGCGACTTCTTCGATTTTGCCAATACCAGAAATAATAGCTAATTTCTGATGTCAACTTCTTGGACAAGGGATGATTTCTTTAAAATCATTAGTATAAAATTGAAATGTTAACACCTACTGGGTCGTGTTATAATATTTTGTGGAGTTGAGGTCATTATTCGTGAATAAGGCTAGGAAAAATAAATAATGTTTCGACTGATAGCGAAAATGCCGCCCCAAAAAGGGACGCTAGCATAAATGGTTAAGCAAAATTTCGAGAGGGAACCGGATTTCTATGCCACCTGCGTACGCCACTGGTATTAAAATAATTCAAAAAAGTTCAGTATGTTTTTAAAATGTTGACGTCTAAGGGGACGGGGCTACTTGACCCATCTTTCAAGAATCCGCGCTCAGAAGCAACACTAGGCACAAACTTTCCGTTATTCGTTTTATGATGAGAATGAACAGGTTAAACCAGCGTTCAGAATTAAAAAAGCGGAGGGAGACTATAGGAGGGACAGCATGCTTTTTGAAGATTTCTATGGGTGCTATCCGAATTAGTCAGATAATTTAACATTTTATAAAACAATACATTAGTATAAAAAACATCTATTAATCAAAGAAAATAAGCTCTAAATACAACTCTTACGCTTTACAGTCAAAAAATAATGTATGATATTTTTGTTTGTTTTTAAACCAAAAATAATGTAATTGCATGTAGTATTTTAAACATTCGTAATCGTACATAGCTATGTACAATGGCGTAGCCAGGATTTTATTTCAGGAGGGAGTGTGTGCGTGTATCAAATTGCTACTAAGTATCAGTTGTAAATAAATATCACATGGTAAGATAAGTAAAGGGTCAGATTTAGGAAAGGAGGGCTGCAGCTCCCCCCTCCTCTAGATACGCGCTATAAGACTTGTTTCTCGCGTTCGAACTAGTAACGAAAGTAACGAGTAACGAATACTTAGTAACTGGTAGTGAGTTTAGAGTAACGAATACATACGAGTATTAATATTTTCGTTACTTCTAATGCACTATTCACTACCACCACATTTTCAAACGAACTATTGAATATTTTTCAGCCATTCTCCCCCCCCCCCCCCATCCTCAGAGTTGTTATTGAGTCAGAGTCTGTATATTGTGACAGTAATTCCGTGTCAATTATGTCACTGTCATTCATCTGAAGGTTATCAATGTTACCAACACAGCTGACAAATTTTAATACATATATATATTTTCGAGTGGGAATTACTTATTAGAAGAAGCCTACGCCGCCGCAGCGATCTAGTACGGAGAAGAACGCCGATTATACACTGCAGCGTAAATCGGCTTCAGAACTTTTTGAAAAATTGTACCTAATCTTTCAATTGCTTTTTTTTTTTTTTTTTTTTTTTTTTTTTTTTTCGGATACTTCTTAAAGCTAGTAACTTGCAAAGATAGAATTTAAATTTTTTGAGTCAATGGGGTGATTTGATTGCTTTGAAAATTGTTTAAATGTTGCATTTTACCTCAAAAGAACATAATAAGTTTGGAATGGTTCATGAGAAGGTTGCGGAGGAAAAAATAACAAGAAAAAAAAAACCCGCTAAAAAGCAAATAATTTATCAATCGTATACTGACAACTAAAGGTATCGTGTGTGTGCCATATAAACAACATAAACCTATTCGATTTTGATAAAATCTATTGTTTCAGTTTTGCAGTAGAAATATTTTAAAAGCGTACCACAACGGCAAGCTCATACTCAGGAACCACCAGTAGCCGAACGCATAGCGCTCTGAACTGTGCGACAGAAGGTGCCTGGTTCTAAGCCAGGGCGCGTCCGCCGACCTGACAGTTTGTAGTTTTCGGTGATTTCCCCCGAAACTTAGCGTAGATACGGGTTAGGACCCCTTAGAAAGACCCCCATGGAGGGCATTCCACTAGAGATGAGTTCGGGCTTATTTTTTAAGCCCGAGCTCGAGGACCTTTAATTGGTCCAACCGCTCTAGCGATATTATTAAGTAGGAGCCCGAGCCTGAAATTTCAGCTAAGAGAAAAATAGAGGTCAGTTACTTCATTGAGATAGAATATAATAATTTTGCCGTTTGTGCAAATTAAAGACAATATAATCGAGTCCTCCCGAGTCCGAATACAGAAGTGAATTTCAGGGACCAAGTCCGTCTCATCTCTACACCCCACCCTCCGGCCTAGAGCCCACTAGAGATGAGACGGGCTCAGCCCGAGCCCGAAAGCCCGAGCCCGGGCCCGACTCGGGCTCTGTAATTCACGATTGCGTTCGGGCTCGGGCTCGTGAAAAATTTCTCCTTTGTTGAACATACTCCTTGAAACAGATTTTAAAAAGTGATTCATGGGATAAATAGATGTACTTATTTCAAAAAATAGCGGCACGGCGGACTAGAAGGTGTGTGAAGCTCCAAAATTTATTGTATCCTCTTAATGAAGTAGTTAATTTTATTTGTATTTAGCTGAAATTTCGGGCTCGGGCTCCAACTTTAATAATATTGCTTGGGCTCGGATTAAAAGTCTTCGGGCTCGGGCTTCAAAAAATGAGCCCGAACTCATCTCTAGAGCCCACGAGTGGCTAATTGGCCGCAATCCCACATCATATTCAAGACTAGTTTTCATAGCCTTAAAAAAATCTCATTTTAACGCCAAATCGTACGTGAGTGTGTGTACGCATACACCCATTTTCATTATGCTCTTTCTTAAAAATTTTCCCACACTGCGCCACGCTGTCGGGTTTCTGAGGTCGTTATGCTGCCGTCGCAAATTTCAGTGCGGCGCAGACCTCTACTCTAGTTTTATTCTGTGGTCATGCTGCAGTTTTCTAAACAGTGCGGATTTTGGGACTTCTACTGTACTAATTTGCATAGGGTAGTTAGGCCATATAATAATAAGTAAAATAATAGACCTACCTAGTAGTTCTAATGAATACAGATTTAGGCCTATGCTCATATACACCTATTAAGATAATGATTTATTATTCTTACAAATACAAGTATATACATGTGAATGTAATAGGTTTAGGGTAAATGCACAATATAACTCTTCCTAACCTAAATTTGCACTCAAATGTCTCATTTTACCCCATGAAACTAGACATGCTAAACATTTTTTGTGAGTTATAAAATTGACTTAATTTTAAGTTTTCTATTAGGATAAATATTCTTCTATAAAATTCAAATAATAGATTTCTAAAATTCTTCCGGTAAATCTTTATGAAAAGAAGTTTATCAGTCACAGAAACACTATGTTCTATCTTCTGAAAAACAAAATGGCTGCTAAGCCTAGTAAATGAGTTGCCAGTTTTTTTTTTTAACCAAGTTAAAATGTTGCCAGATATTTTAGCACTTTAGCCATACTTTTTCATTTTAGAAAAATGTTGTCTAGTAAAAGGAAAACAACAAAAAAAGAAGTATACCCATTTCACCCCGGCTACCCACTTTACCCCAGGTGACCCTATTTAAAAATTTCCATGTCTTTCAAAACCGAAATGTATATCTTTCTCAAAAATTTTCTTAGTTTTGAAACTATTATTTTTTTATAGCCTGTCTGCAAGAATAAATTATTTTGATTTAATGATTTTTGGGCGCCACAATCTAAAAAGCTTGTATTATATATTTTTTTAAACTTAAATTTTTATTTTCTGATTTTTGGTTACAAAAAAAAACATGTTTTATTTGTAAATAAAAAGCACAGCATTTCATTAAAAAACAAATAAACATAGCTTTTTGTTTTTAACGTGACACCAAGACACAATGACAAAAATCTAATAAAGAAAAGACACTTCTAAAAATCACACCTTTGAGATTTATGACTTAATACTTATACAAAAGCTAATGATTAAGAATATTATTATAGAATGTTTTAAAAAATATTTTTAATATTTAAAAATTTTCAGCTCTTGGAAAGTGAAGTATCTATATTTTTTTCTAAAATTTTCTTATTGTTGAAACCTTCATTTTTTTATTGCATATCGTTGCAAGAATAAATGAAAATAACTTCTACAGTAAAAATAAATAAATAAACATTGGAAATAATTTTAATTGTAGAATGAATTTAAATTATTTTAAATTAATTTTAGTGCTGTCAAATGTAAAAAAATATCAGAATTAGCATGCGGAAATTTTTTTATTTACTTGACCAAGTCGGGATTCGAACTCTGGTCGTGGTGTGAGAAGCCCATACCCCATCCACTGGATGCCATTCCGTTTGATGTGTTGTGTTGTGGGGTTACGGCCAATAATCTATACGCGGGATATAGTCAGAGGGGGGGGGGTCTTTCTAAGGGTTCTAACCACTATTAACGCTAAGTTTCCGAGAAAACCCCGGAAAACTCCGAACGGTTTTCCGCGGAATTTTCCGTGGTTTTCTCCGAAAGTCGGCGGACGCGACCTGGGTTTGAACCAAGCACCTCCCGTCTCCCAGTTTAGAATTCGGCCACTGGTGGGGGCCATTCCGATTGAACGAGCAACATTAGACATTGTTGAATTGGAGGGTCTTGTTTTTTAGCGTGATACCAAGAAACGATGACAAATCCTATTCCAAATAAAAGCTTCCAACAAAAAATATTTTTTGTAAAGGAAAAAGAAGGTCACGATGTCTTTTTTCCCACCAATGAAATGTACGAATGCTGACATGCAAAATAATGAAAGCGTATAAGAAATCTCCAAATTTGAATAAAGTATTTTTTAAATAAATGGAATTTCTTTACGGTCTATGTAATCCATTGAATTGAATCCAAGTGTATAAAATACAGTCGAACTTTCTTATAAGATGCCCTATAGGATGGCGATATTTGCTCTTATAACCGAGTGCTCGTAAATAACATGTTCGTAAAAAAAAAAAAAAAAAAAAAAAAAATCACAACTCGTACATACTTACAATATTTTAATTTAACATACTAAGTTTTTTTAATTTCTGTACAGTACAAAAGAAGTTGAGTAATTGCATTGAACTGTTTTATTGTCTTTTTCTTGCATTATTTTTATTCCAAGAGTCATGGCCAGAAAAATGTTTTCCGAGCACCCAAAAGACGTAAAATGTAGGGAGCGGTTTAGGTTTGAAATTCTTAATTTTCGTAGTTGTGCCATCGTGTTGATGCCATCATTCGACGAGATATTTTCCCTTCGACAGTCATTGAAAAGTGGTTTAAGTCAACGTTATGTTTATCTTCATATCTCTGACTCTTTTTAAGGTATAATTCTCAAATTTTGTAGGTCACCTCATTAGTATAGGGTGCACATTTTACTAATTGGGAATTGTTTTGTACGGGGGTCATATAGAAATTTGAAATATATAACTTTTTGAAAATTAAGGAAAGGAATTCTTTCTTAACGGAATTTTATTTCCGACCTTCTTTTGAACATTTTTACAATTTACCCAAACCCCTCACCTCTAATTGATGAAGAATTAAAGCCCATTACCACCTTTAAGGCCACCTTTGCGATAATTTAAGCCAAAAATTACTGTTTTAAAAGAGTGGTTGGTTATATTCCGGAGCATTTGGCAACTGTACACGCATCATCTTACAGTAGTTGATTCATAGCGCCGTGTTACTCATCAGTATTGATATTGTGTACTTAAAAAAGATGCGGTTCTTCAAATCCAACAGTTTTCCATCTTTTCTCGATGAACTTATCGTTGAGGTTAGTTTCCAAACCAAAAATCATACGGGTGAACAACAACACCTCGTATTCTTTTCTGAGTGGGTAGTGTCATATTAGTTGCCAAACGCAGCATCTCATTTTCACCTAGTGGTCCTTATTTGAACCAATCCCCCCCCCCCCCCCTCCACTGATAAATTTTCCATGAGCACATATGCGTACCCTCCAAATTTGAAGACGTTACTTCTACTGCTTTTGTCCTTAGGTAGTCCCAAACAGAGATTCTTTAATTTGAACCACCCTGTAATTAAAAATATGAAGTTGGTTTTCTTTTTCTATTGACATTTTTTTAACGTTATCGCAGTAGAAGCCACAAATAAAATATAAATTGTTAAATAGTTTAAGAAAAATCTTTTGAAAAATAAGTATTTATATTAAGTATTCGAAAATTTGTATTAAATTTTCCGAGAAAAAGTTTTTTTGAGAATTCTGTGTTCTCTACGAAAGTAAGGAAAATATTTTTCGCCTCTCAGGTGAAGAACAGCCACACTACTATTGAAAAAAAAATTAAAAATCATCAGAGTATTTCCACGTAATGTCCAAGGGATATTTTTATTTTCGGTCGTTTGTGCAGGTTTCTAAACTTTCTGAACATTTTCCCTGCTTAAATATTTATTCGCTCTTTCAATTTTTACTTCGTCTAGGGTAATTAAAATGCATTTTCGTGGTAAAATACTAAAACTATACCTTAAGGAGAAAAAAAAGTTTTGCAATGCATTTTTATTTATATAAAAGAATTTTTTAAATGCTATATATGATAGCAAATTTTGTGCTGTGAAAGTTTCACACATCCGCACAGCTAGATCATTGGATAAGCATTCTTATACAAACAATCCTAACTATATGTACGATTTATAATATAAAACCTTTTATAATTCATAAAAGGGAATTAATTTAGATAACTTAGAATGTTTTCATTTTTATTTTTACAAAAAGAGTAGATTTTATACTAAAAACTTTCATGACACAGATATATGCTTATTTAAAAAAAAAAAAAAAAAAACTTTCTTAAATCATAAAAATTAATAAACCCATATGCAAACAATGCAAACAATGCTGATTTATTTTGGAAAAAAATGGAGGTTGTTAGTGAAAACTGTTATTTTAAAAGCATTTAGTCACATTGAAAACTGTCTCATGAATTGATTAACTTTGAATAAACGAACTAGTTTGACTTACTTTTTAAGAACCGCGAACTTTAGAAAGCTTTAAAATGAAAGTCATTCTCCGAGGGTAGTTTGAAAGCAGTTTTTACTAACAGTTTTTAATTTTTAGATATTAAATACAAAGTTTCACAAAACGTGTCACTTTTAGTAAAGGAAAGTAACAAAAAAGAAGCACTCGCTTATAACAAGTGAACGTTCTACAGATTATAACGAATGGACTTCAGTGAACGGCGAACTATAAATAAATCAAGGTAACATACTACCTTGATATACTACAGAGCAGGGCTTCGAACCGGAACTGAGCCGGAAACTGGAAAAAACCGTTATTTTGGTCAGAACGAGAACCGAAAAAATCGGTTAATATCGGTTCGATATATCTTCAGTCATTTTGTTGCTGTAACCAGCTTATCAATACTATATACTGTAACCAATATACGGTAACCAACTTACCAATTAAATAAAGAATAAAATCCTTTAAATTTTGATAGAATTACATTTTTTGTTTGTGATATAATTATATTTTTAGTACAAATAAGAATATACATGAAATAAAATTATTCATTCGGAACAAAACCAAAAACCGTTATTTTTGGCGGAACGAAAATCGGAACTGAACCAATATATTTATTTTTAGTTGAACCGGAACGAAAAAAATTACGTTTCGAAGACCCGCTGCAGGGCTCTCTCAGAACATAACTAAAACAAACTATTGCAGGGTATTGTTCAGATTACTGAAAAGTTCGGATTATAGAGAAGTTGGAAAAAACCCCCGTAATACTACAATATGTATGTACAATAAAAGAATTTCAACATCACATTTTACTTATATTAGATACATTTACTGTGTCTTCACTCATAGGTTATAGTTGCAGTATTTACTACTAATGCCTATATCGCTTTCATCTGCCTATTTTATGCATTGATTCAAATGAGACTTCGGAGTTTCATGCTTCACTGCCATTTTATTGGAACCTTCACCTCCAATTTCACAAAAAATCATTGCTGTCATTTGAAATAACATGCTTTACAAATTTCATTATTAGTTTTAAATGCGAAAATGCGAATTTTTTCTCCTCGTGGCCTTCAATCCATGTTAAAATATAGGTTCATTCAATATAGCCCCAGTTTAAAAAAAAATCAAACTTTTGATATTCTCACCCGTGGATTCTTCAGTATGCCCTCCTTTCCTGATATTTCCCTCTTCAAATTCTGACTTCTTGACTTTTTCCATTTCATACTACTAGAATTTTTGGAGTACTGAGATAGCGTTGTATATTTTATTAAACAGCAAATAGCATGGACTACAGATATTTATTCTGTTAGATTCTAGTTGGCTGCATGTTTCGTGTTAGTGAACGTGCTACCTTTGCTATCCATACTGCAATACCCGATAGATGTATACTAATAAACAAGCATACAAATGTTGTATAATATACACTCTATAACAAAACAATCGACGCACCAAGAAACAATCATCCGATGGATTTGAAATTTTGTATGCATGAATGTTTTGAAGAGATATGCAAATGATTCAAATTTGGTGTCCAATGAATGATTAGTTAGATCTCTAGCGCATCGGAACTGCGCATCCAGCAGACGTATATAAGGAGCAGTTCTTCAACGGTTGTTAAAACTTTCGGTTTGATTGCGATTCAGATGATCTTAACAACTTAAAAAAAATGCCTCGCTGCAGGATTCGTGCTCATTACGAGCAACTGTCAGAGCTTGACAGAGGTCGTATCATTGGATTGAAAGAGGCCGGTTGGACTTATCGGAGAATCGCTCGTCATTTGAGTCGAAGCGATGCGACGATTCGAAGATGCTGGCAAGGATGGGTGGAAAATGGCAGAGTGCAGCGACAGGATGGTAGCGGTCGACCTAGGGTACAACAGATCGTGAGGACAGAGTGATGGTCCGATCAGCTGTCACAGCGCCTTCTTCATCTCTATCAACCATCAGACGTTCAACCCAAACACCAGTGTCCATCATGACCATTCACAGACGGTTGAGAGAGTGAAATCCACTGTATTCTTCGAAAGCTGACACGTACTGTTTCAGAAGGCAGTGATCAGAGCGAGTTTCTTTGCTAAGGTTATTTTTTGATTTACCCATTTTCTGCCCAGGTTGTTTTTTAATTTTATGTTGTGTTTTAGCAGCGTCAAAATATATATTTTTTCTATTAACAAAATAGTTTTTTCATTTGTATTACTAAAAAGTAATATTTGTCTTCTTAAAGAGAGTAACTAATTTCATTTTATACTTGTAACATTTTAGTCACTATAGCAACAGGGGCTAGCCTTTAGTATCGCCCACCCAAATTTCTCGCCAAAAGACGTCGCCAAGTCTGATGATAAACTGTCAAATGTGGCAACCCAAACTGTTTTATGAGCGTCGATTAGGGATGGACGCGAGACGAAAAATTGGTGTCTCGCGTCTCGCAAAACAGCCGAAAAGCTTGTCTCGTCTCGCAAAAATCCCTATGTCATAATGTTAAAAATGTCTGTCTCGTCTCGCAAAAAAGCTGTAAATCTCTGTCTCGTCTCGCGTCCATCCCTAGCGTCGATTATAGCGCTGCTGTTTGGTACATTTCGGGAATTAAATTATTTGTGTTTTGAAAATTGGTGGACGGAGCATCTCGAGTGCGGGTCAGCCACCTAAAACACGTGCTTTGCTATGGCTTATTGAAAGGATACTTATACATAATTGAAAGTGATACTTATACATCTTACACTAATTAATACTTGGGACGACTCCTGAGATCTATAATTTCGAAGTCTGGATTAGCTTAAAAATTTTTAATAAAGTACAGAAAACAAGAGCTCAATGATTGCCAAGTTTCGCGATTTCGAAAAAAAATAGTTTAAGTCTGCAGTCTTTGATGTTTGACGCGAATTACTAAAATCGTGGCTAAATTACATTTTTGAAATAGTTTGCTGTATTGTTTTATTTTTTCATTCTAAGTTCAAGATCCGTTTTGGAGTATGAAAAAAAAAAAAAAAAAAAAAAACAAGAAATAGTTAACAACATAGTTTTGCCTTAAATATGTTATATCATTTGAATTTCAGTGGTTTTTCCCTTGAGACTTGGATGTTGATAATTCATAGTAGATTTGGATCAAATGCGATGTATTCTCGCCCCCCCCCCCCATAAAATCATTTAGAAAACAAAAGCATCAGGAAGCCACATGGTTGTTGGTGACGACCTTGCTGCTGGTAATGAAATTATCTTTTGCATGGTTTGGAATACGTGTACTGTTTGCACTTTTTTCTGTGTGCATTATCGCAAATTTCACGTAGTTCATAGTTAAAGTTTGACTTTAAAGATGCTTTTAAAATCTGCAGTGTGTCCGGAATTAGATCAGTCAGTTAAACTCGGTTCCCATTGGAATGCCGAAAGTAAAGCAGGACCGGCTTGGCCAAATCTTGGGAGGGTTAACGCCTCTCTCGACTGAATCTGTTGTGGACTGTGTGCAGGAAAGAGAGTTGGTGCGCGTAAAATCTGTCGTGACTCCAATGGCCTCCATGTTCAAACGCAATGTTCAAGCGCACTGGATTGGTTCAAACGCCATGTTCAAACGCACCGGATTGGTTCCCCCTCTGGGGGAACCAATCCGGTGCCGTGCTCGTAGCGTACGTGCTCATAGCGTACACCCCACTAAGGCTGCTTGTAGCGTACATATGGTGCTCGTAGCGTACACCTCCCCCGCCACCTGTTTTCGTTTTCACCACAGCAAATCCGACTAAATGTAGACCTACTTTAGTAGCGGCCATTTTAGTCCACAAAATCGTAATTTAGAAAAAAATAATATATGGGAGAAAAAACCCACCATCTTTAGCAAGAAAATGGAGTTGCTGGTCATCCTATTGAAAGCAATGAGGATTTTGGACATACTGATCGTTTAACGTTGCTGTTCTCTTGTTTAAAGGTGTGTGAGCAATCTGTGTACATAATGTATTATACTATAAACCTCTTAAAATGATAGAAAAGCATCATTTTAAAATTTATTGTTATTTAAACTCTAAATACATACTAATGTTTATTAATTATTAATACTGTTCAGTGGCGCACCCTGGATTTTGGTTTAAGGGGGCTAGAGCTACAAATACTATATTCAAAAACAATATTTTGACTTCGATTATACTTTTAACTCCCTTATAACGTCAAAATTTTCTGTATCAATTGCCCGTAGAACACAAGCCCACTATCAACGTACCATGTTATAAAGTCATAAACAATTACCTGATATTTTCATTGACACTGAAACCAAAAAATTACTGTATTAAACACTATTGTAAAAAATTACTGTTGTACATGTGTCACATTAACTGCAAATATTTAAAAACCAACGTACTTTTTAAATGTATTTTAAGACAATTTTAAAAACATTTAAAGACGATTTTTAAAACATAAAATATTTTAATTCTTTTGTAGCAATGTTCGAAGCATTTCAGATCTAAATCTTCGAGGGAGGGGGCTTAGGGGGGTTCAGATCTAAATATTCAGGTCGCTTTGGGGGGGGCTTTATTCCCCATAGCCCCCTCCGTGGGTGCGCCTATGATACTGTTAATTATTTCTTTATTAATTATTCAGTTGTTACTCCGTTAATTGCATTTGTTAAACAAGTTATTATAAAATGATTAATATATTCTTTATTGTTATTAAGAATTAATATGATATCATATCATCCCTTCCTTGGTACTTGAAAGAGTCTGCCACTGCACCGATGTTAACAAGTATTTAAAATTTTTGTAATGTACCGTCTGAGACTGTACATCTAATAATGAGAATCTAATAATACGCAATTGCTTTATGGGTTATGTGAAAAAATATATATATAATGAATTTTGAGCTAACCAATGTTTTTTCTTAAGCCTTTCCCTCTCCTCATTCATATTGCAAGAACACTTTTCTTTTTTTTTAGGGGTGGGGGCTGAGATACCTTTTGTTTTACTTTAATGTTTTATAGAAAGCACTATTTTTAATATTTGAAGCTCTATCCAGGATTCGAACATGCTAAAAGAAATTCTGAAATATACCCCGCTAGATACATTTTGTTTTTTTTTAAACACTTCATTGTAGTAATTGGGAATCGGCCGTAAAACAGTTCCTTAAATAAAAACAAAATTTACAGTCACTATTTGCTTGACTTAATTTAAACTTCACCTTATTTGTTGAAAATAAATAGTAGTAATGAAATCTACGATTTTGTGGACTAAAATGGCCGCTACTAAAGTAGATCTATATTTAGCCGGATTTGCCTTTTTATTTCTTCTTTTCAATTATTACTGTGGTGCAAACAGGTGCCGGGGATGATGTACGCTACAACAACACCTCCTACATATAGAAAGCCTAATAACTGAAGCTTCGACGCCACCACTAGGCCTTCAAGTGATGACGTCATCACATTTTTATTTTCATAAAGTAAAACTATTTAAATTTTCTGGTGAATGCTACAAATATTAGAAAATATCTTGAGATTTTTTCGAGTGTAAGATAAAAATTAAAATACCTTTGTGATACAAAACAGTTCATTATGATTTATTTCTTTATTACATTACATAATTAGTCACAGTTAAAAATTTGCCCTTTGTCGTAAAATTAAATTTTCTCTCTCATACCTTTAAAACGCTGTTGTGAGTGAGTAAATTTACCAGAAATTATAAATAGTTTTACTTTATTAAAGTTGAAGTGTGATGACGTCATATTTGAAGGCCTACTGATGACGTGAAAGCTTGGTGACGTAGCAGTTGTTAGGCTTTCTATATGTAGGAGGTGTTGGCTACAAGCACCATATATACGCTACGAGCACCCTTGATGGGGTGTACGCTATGAGCACGTACGCTACGAGCACGGAACCGCTAATCCAGGTTCTAGGCCTCTTATCTAGAATTGGTTAAAATTAGGAGGGCAACTTTAGACTGCCTACTAGGCCGTGCTTGTAGCGGTAAAGATTACAGTAAGCCGCTGATCTGGCCATTAGAAAGAAGAAAATCTGCACTGCTTACTGATTGGACAAACTTCCGATTTCCGATTGCCAAAATGGCATATCTAAATTTAAAAATACTTATTATAAGCATAGATTATCAAGTTATACACGAGTCATGGAAATCTGGAAATATTGTTTGTTTTTAACATTTTTTTTGCGAATTTCCTTGTAAGCATATAACGCATTACGTAAGTCAATAAGTCGGGGACCATTCTCTGCCTCATGCCTGGTGTGTGGGCGAACCGAAATTGACAATGTGGACTGAAAAAAACGATGTGGTTTGCAATTCTGGTTCTCTGAGCGCGCGTGAGACGTCATATAACGCTTTGTGAAAATGATAATGCGTTTCTCTTACCATTTGGCTGTAGACTGTCAGTCTGTGAAGTCGATATAGGTAAAAGTCCTTTTTGGAGCAACATCTCAACATTAAAAATTCTGCTACAAATTATTAAAAAACTACTGCAGAAACGTTATGGTTACTGCAACAAGCGTTTGGAGATGATGCCATATTCCCCAGATTTGGCTCTCTGCGATTTTTTCCTGTTCCCGAAACTGAAAGGTCGTATCAAGGGAAAGTAGTTAGCAAATGGCGAAGATGTAACGGCAACACTAAGATTTAAGACAGTTCTCATGGTAGACGAGTGCAGTGTGAAGATGCAGAGTATCGGCAACACCTCCTACATATAGAAAGCCTAAAAACTGAAACTTTGACGTCAACTTTAGGCCTTCAAGTAATGACGTCATCACAGGTTTACTTTCACAAAGTAAAACTATTTAAAATTTCTGGTAAATGCTACAAATATTAGAAAATATCTTAAATAAAAAATTAAAATTAAAATACCTTTCTCATACAAAATTGTTCATTCCGATCTATTTCCTTACCATGTTATCTAATTAGTCATGGTTAAAAACTGCCATCTGATAGAAAATTATATTTTTATCTCAAATTACTAAAATATTGTTATTCAGGAGTAAATTCACCAGAAACTTTTTATACTTTTATTGTACTAAAATAAAACATTAATCTGTAGGCCAAATGATGACGTCAAAACTTGGTGACGTAGGAGTTGTTAGGCTTTCTTTATCCAGGAGGTGTTGGTATCGGCCACGGACATAGAACAATCATCGACGTAGTCTAAAAGAGCTGAAGGAAATTTGCCTGTAAGATGGCGCTGTGAGTCGTAGTCATTCAGCTAACGTTGTGCGCATGCGTGTACGATCAAGGTATCATCATCAAGTGTTATTTAAAAAAACGTTTAAAATGTCTGATGAATGCTTTAAATATTAGACAGTACCTTAAGTTAACGATAATTAAATACCTTTGTCTAATAAAATAATTCATTATGATCTATTTCGTTATCATATTATTTATATAATTAGTCATGGATAAAAATCGCCATTTGTCGTAAAATTAATTTTTTATCTCAAACTATTAAAATGGTGTTGTACGTGAATAAACGACCAGAAATCTTAAGCAGTTTTATTTCCTGCACCGGAAGATTGCTTGCGTTCGCTAACAGCACAGCTATAAAAGCTATGAAGCTCTTAACAATAAACCGTAACTTACGGTATTTGGCAATTTTTTCAAAAATGAGTTGGGTTTCAGCTAATTTTGCAATGTGATTGCTTAACTGAAGATTTTTCTTTTTCTAAGCTGCGTAAGACATGTGTTTGTTTATTTTAAGAATCCATTCACAGGTTATGGATTTCACATTTAAACACGTGAGCTTATGGCAAACGTGCTCGCTAAATCTGTGGAGTGACGGTCGACTCCGATGTGATCCAACAGTTGGAGATAGGTTGGAAGCTGAAAAGTACTTCCTTTTTCTACACTGAAGAGTATTATCAACTGAATTTGCTTCTGGATTTTTATCATATAATACGCATATAACAATCTATTTTGACTTATGAACTTAACTCCCATATTTTTATAACCAGTTCACTTATAAAGTACACTTATATTTCGATCTGTAATATAATTCTGAAATCTGACAATTATTTTTAACGTAAAAACTTAACCGAAATGATTAATAAAAACATTTTGTTCGAATAAGACCATTAATTAAAGGTCTAATTAATTGTTTGCAATTAATCAATTAAAATTATTGATTGCTTCAATATAAATTCTGTTTTATTAGTTGCAAGTCTCGTCATGGATATTCTCAATTCTCTTAGGCTAATGTGAGGAGAAAACTTTTCAAGGCGTCTAGGGCATTGGGGACAACCCCCCCCCTCAAATATTTCAACTTAAATCTTAATTTTCAATAAAGATACGGCAAAAGAGAACATATCTCTTCTCTGAACCACCCACACACTTTCGATAATCAGTTAGAAACGCTTTGGCAAACATTAATGTTTATGAAATATTAAAGCAAATTTTACTTTAAATAAGTATTTCTTATCTTTCAGCGAGTGAAATATTAAATTATACTACATCAAAATTCACCATTGAAATTTTGCATTAAGAATATTTTTAGCAGACATATTGGGAATAAAAAACGGCCCAAATTTTGAATGAAAAATCCGCCAAAATCGCAGAGATTTCTAATGAACTGATTGCCCAGAAAAAAATCTCTTTTAGTATTAAATTTAAAGACTGATTATACAATTTGCGCAGTTCTTAAAAGAGCCTTAAGCTGAGGATTCACGAGAAGACTAGAAAAATAGAGATCATTTGAGGTTCTTCGACTGGAAATATTTGTTGGGTACCCAAATACTATGGGTCCAGCAGTCAGTCATAAAAAAGTTTTGTGTTTGACCATCCTCAGGGACGTATAGAGAAACAAATTTCGGAGGGGTTCAAAAAAGCAGAATAAAAAAACCTTCCACATTATTATTTTGTTAAAAAAAATTTAAATTTCTGGGAGTGTCCGGGCACCCCTTAATACATCCTTGATCATCCTTAAAATAGAGGGAAAAAGTGCTTTTCGATGTCATCTCTGTCTTTCGTTCTTTTTTCTTTTTAGTTCTTAGAGCTCTATTAGCGAAATTTTTAGAGCATTCCTCGGTCCCCTCTGTCCCCCCAAGTCGACATATTGGGGGGACGTGTCCCTCGGTCCCCATAGCTTGCGAAGCCCATGGATGTGCTGTTTATGTTAACTGAACGCCCATCCGAATGCATCCCTCCTCAGCGAAGTTCTCTGGATTTGCTTGTCAATGTTTAAAAGTTAATGATAGATTTGAATGTCTTCAAATCGGCTCACCGAACGTTTCCGAAGCTCTCATTTCTGGCCCAGTCCAATCACTCCATCTAGTTCACTTTCTTACTGAAAAATCACCCTAGCACGATCTGGGAGGCGTCACTTCTGTTTGTAGCTCGGGGAAGCTTGAGATGTGCGCAATTCCGAGTCATATTATTACACCTAATGAATTGTCGCTGGTCTGTTTTTCTGAAAATAACTGAGCTGATTTCAAGACCCTACTTTCTTACATATTACTACATGGAATTTGTCAAAACTTGAAACTACACAGCTGAACATTTTTTTCTTTTTCAATTAAAGGAAATTTTTAAAATTGAGAGTTTAGTCTTTAAAAGAAATAATAAAAAAATATTTATAACAAATAAAGCTGTCATTTATTGTAAAGACATTTACGTAGCTGCCAACTACTACGGAATATAATTAACCACTTTTTCTAAACGATAATTTTCTTCTTAAAATATTGCATAGTACTATGCGCGGTAGCTGGCTATTGCTTTGGAAAATTACTAAAAAAATAGATTGTTTACTAAAAGTGGTTAATTATATTCCGTAGTAGGTGGCATCTATGTATTTATGAAGTTAAGTTGGAAATTTACCATCTATTTATTGAAAGAAATAACTGAAAGAACGGCTTATGAATATTAGAGAAGAGTTCTGGATTGCTAATGGAAGCACCGCCCCGCACGAGTATGATAAATAATACGTATTGCCTCAGTCAGAGTCTGATCCCAAAATGTAAGCTAAAGAACAAATAAAACAAATTGCTTTTTTATAATCTGTTTTAAAGCTGCTACATGTAGATGAATAATAGACGGATTATGATTCCACAATTCACACTAGTCTTTGGACTCAGGGTGTTAATGGATTTGCAATTTTCGCTGTGAAATTTGCTGTTTGTAACTCTACTCTTTTGGAAGGTATATTTTCATAGATGCCAACTACCATATAATATAAATGACCACTTTTTGTTAACAGTACATTTTATTAGTAATTTTTCAGAGAACAAAACAGCTCTCGAGCGCAGTTCAAAAATTTTGCGATATTTTAAGCCAAAAATTATTGTGTTAAAAAGTGGTTAATTATATTCCGTAGCAGTTGGCAGCTGTGTATTTTATTGCATGTGTTGAGGAACAATTTTTTTTTGTTTTAAATATACAGGTAGGCCATAATTAAAGTAGAGATGTTTAGAGCCTGATTGTGAGAAAACTGTTGGGCTAAACTGAACCAAATTTGCAGTAAATACTAATTAGACTGTGGGGCTTTGATTAAAAAGAAAAAAAAAAAGTAGTTCGGATTTTCGCCACCAGGGGAAAAGTGGTGCCGTAGGTCCATTGTTGAAGTGAAATAGGCATTTTGGAGTAAAATAGGTTCTGAGATTAAACGAAACGTTTTGTTAAGTCAATTTTGTTGAATCAAATGAACTTTTGTTAAATCAACAAAACGAAGTTGCTGAACTACATAACTAAATAATTTTTTTATTTTTTAATTTTTTTTCAAAACATTTTTGCGTATGTGCAGGGTGTTTCGAAAGAGTTCCGACAAACTTTAATGGGAGTTGGTCACATAATAAGAAATCAGAATCACATAGCAAGGTTGGGTCAAAAACGCCGTTTTCATCAACCAGCAAATAATCAATTAAATGATCATTCCTGTAATAAATATAAAATTACTACTTTAATAATCAATCCTGTTAATAATCAATTTTAGCTCTCTGTGTAAGATCCATTAGTGTTCGATTAACCATGGTCGGAAAGTTCACTATTATTTCAAAGTAATAATCAACAACTACACGAAAACGGCGTTTAAGACCCCACATTTCCTGTGTGATTCTGAATACTTATTATATGCTTGACCTACCCTTAAAGTTTGTCGGAATTCTTTTGAAACACCTTGTATATTACAATTATTAAAATAAGAGTTAAACGAGATTGAAAATGTGGAGTCCTACTTAGAACACTAAAATATTATTTAAAGGTTTGCTTGACTCAACTACACAAAGGGAATTTTGAAAAAAGTAAAAATTTCTGTACAATTACTGTACTTTTATAAGTATGAACAAAGAAAATACAGAAAGTGCCTTAACCTTAATAAAATACTTATAGCTAATTTTGCTACTGTTGAGAGATTAGGCTTCTGAAGTATTTAAGTAAGACGGTTTATTTGTTTGAGTTTAGAACTCAGGATATGACTTAAGTTCAAATCTTTCGTGTCGTCTTGGATTGGAAATTTCCGGCTTAAAAACTTCAGCAAGAGAACTCATCTGTACTTCTCTTTTCCTTCTAATGCAGCTAATATTCTATTCTAAAGACTAATTTGAAATAGAGAAAATCGATTTGAAAATTACCTTTGGTTTTCGGAACCCTCCCGAATAAAGAAATGACATTTACACACATTAGCGTTTCAATGAAAGTGAAAAATATCAATAGAGAATATCCCAAAAATATATAGCAACAAACTTTTAGGGCACATAAAGGACCCAAATTTGCAAAGCAACATGCAATTAAATAGGTTTTGATACACCGGTCAAGAATCTTCCCAAAAAAGGTGTTTAAGTGTTAGTGAAATTTCCTGCAATGCTTTGCCGAAATTTAACTATTTTTGTAAAAAATGGTTGGAAAAAACTAAACTTAAATCGATTATCATAAATCAAAGCTGCCAAGTCTCCGACTTTTTCCGGGTGATTTCCCACCACAATTTTTAGACAACTTTATTTTGGATTAAATATTTGGACTTATTTTAAACATAAATTTGTAAGTAAAAATTAGTGGTGGGAAATATCCCGAAAAAAGCCGGAGACTTAGCAGCTCTGATAACTTCATGACTCTGATGACTTCATTTTAAATGCTGTTATTGTCAGGGAATAAACCATTTGTTATAACTTAATAAGGTAAGTTAGCTGCTACTTCAACACCTTAGAGTGATTAGATTGTTCTTGTTGCTAATGCCCCCCCCCCCCCCCCAAGGAGTGGAATATTTAAGAGCTTATGGCTGCGGACTCTCAGACCGGCCTTGCGCCCCGAACGTGATTAGATTAGTAACTAGTGTATCAGGACAACGGTTTTCAATCGATTTTTCAATGTTTTCAATTCTATTTATGTGCATTACCTCCCATAAAAGTTTTTCGGTATATTTTTGGTATACCCTATATGCCACAAAAAGACGGGACCAAAAAGGGACAAAAAAAAAAAAAAAAAAAAAAAAGGATAAAAAAAAAAAAAGATTCAACAGCGATCTGCCATCACCTTCTCTATCCATTAAAATGCGAGAACACTTAGAATAAATACTATCTTTCTCGAATGTAACTTTTAATATTTTAATGCATCAAAAGCTGAAAGTGAAAGACTATGGAATTAAGAAAAGAAAACCAGCTGAGTTCATGCGATCTACTTTATGCTGAGCATAATATGTTCTCGTCATTTATTCGTTTTCCTAATCATCTATTTCAAAGCTGAAGAAAAGAGCATGAAACCGCATTAAAGGTTTTATCCGAAAATTGTTAGCCCGAACATTATTACTTTTAGCACGCCATCTGGAAATTTCGCGCTATTACTGATAAAGCTTCGTTTATTTTTAGAAGTTTCATACCCCGTTGATGTTATAACTTGAAATATTTTATTAGTAACCTAACTTAGGTAAGATTAATTATATCTAGTGGATAAACGTTGCACACAATTTGATAAATCATGAATTTTGAAGCGGATAATATATATGGAGCTTATTAAAATAGCGTGAAATAGATCTTATAGACTTCGAAAACAAAATATCAGTGCATACTATCAGTTTTATACTTTTTTGTATGTAGTTTTCTTTAATTCTAGTTTCATACAAAATAATACCGATTATATAAATACAAACCTTTTTTTAACTTCAGCTTAATAACGCTCAAGAATTTTAAAATTTATGTTCCATTCAGTAAATTTCTTTTTAAAATTTAAACTGTATCATTTTTAAATGTTTCTATTTATTAGAACTTTTTTGTGTTTATTTTTGAAAGTTCAATTTGGTTGTACCTGATTTTAATATTAAGTTCTTGCTATTACTTTTTAATTTGTTACCATAAATGGTATAATTTTTTTCAGTTGCATCTATGAAGCTCAGATGACTGAAATCAGGATAAACAAATCAAAAAATAAGGACTAGGTTAGCTCTTTCTACAATCAACGGAAGTCTCCATCCCTAGAACCATTTCAAATTAATTTTAGATTGATTTGTTGGAACTTTTATTCTATTTAAGCTCTATTTTGAACAACTTAAATAACATAAAAATACAACAAATTTCTTTAAAATATATTAATTATTACACCTGAAACTGTAACACTAGAAAAGATAGATTATAGGTCAATGAAAACCACTCAGTACTTAAATGACGTGAATTGAGATGGTAACTAAAAAAAGTGATTATAGTTCTATGATTGCAGTGAACGTGCAAAACATGTAAAGTGGGAATTACGCGCTTTTCAATAATTCTTGTGCACCAGCTATTTTTATTTCATGTCTTTCGAAGAAGTATTCTTTATTCGATTTAGAATTTTTTTTTTTAATGCACTCAAGTTATGTGAAAATACCCGAACGCTAGTTTGCTAAGATATCTGATGGGTTTCAAGGCATCTTTTTGCGTATACACGGTTTAGTACATAAGACAGCGCCTTGTAATTTAAAATTGGTTTCAAATGGTAACGTTAATACTAACATTGCAGAAGGATTTCGAAGGGAACACCAGTTAAATTTTCTGTCGTCTAGACGCAACACCTTCTAGATGCAGAAAGCCTAAGAACAGATGCTTTTACGTCACCAGTAGGTACACTAACGAGACGTCATTACAGTTTTATTTTCACAAAATAAAGCTATTTAAAATTTGTGGTGAATTTTGTCACGCATAAAACGTACAATGCTTTAGGATAGAAAATTTAATTTTATGACAAATGGCAACTTTTAACTATCATTAATTAAATATGATGCAGAAATAGGTCATTATGAAATATTCTGTATCAGAAAGGTATTTCAATTTTTATCTTTAAATTGGGATATATTCTAATATCTGTAGCATTCACCAGAAATTTCAAATAATTTTACTATGTGAAAATAAAACTGTTATGCTATCATTTCAGTGGACCTGTTGATGACGTAAAAGTCTCTGTTCTCAGGCTTTCTGAAACTAGGAGGTGTTGCTAGACGAAGACTTCAAATAGTAGGCATTAATTCAAGAGACTGAAGAACACGTAAGCATCGTAGAGCTCTGAGTGGCAAAACATTGGACCTTCAACCAATCAGTTGGACAACTTCTGCCACTCAGTCCACAGATCTTGCGCATGCTGTTTGCTTACACTTCTGCCCATTCCTTATAAAATAGTTGAATTCTCCGCAATGTTCCTGGGTATACATTGCTGGACTTAATAAATTTAGTACCTGGCTAGCGAGCCATGCTCAAAAGCTTCAGCGCAGAAACCTCAGCAGCTCATGCTCAGCGCCCGTCTACATTGGTCATGTATATGTCAAAACTCAAAACAACCCCCATCTGCTCACTGAACAGGCGGAGTCTAAAGGAGGTGGTTAATGTTAATCACCTACAAGTAAATCTTTCTGTGCGCGTATTTGATCTACTGATTAAAAATTTACCTTAAAACTGAAATTAAAATTGTAACACTGTTAATTTTAGCAATTTTGATCTCGCCTCCCTGTGCCCCCTTCTTAAGTGACTCTCGTGTTTGTTTAAACTTAAGAAAGAGGGTCACTTTATGTTGACGGGTTTTAAGGGATCCTTCCTGAGGTAAAATGCCAAAGAATTAGCCCCCATTTTTCGAGTTTTTTCGAGAAAATGTCAAAGATTTGATACAATCTTATACACAAATATTTCATTAGGACGACAACGTTAACGTTAAGTCCGTGGTAACCATGGTTTTCTCCAAAAATTTGCGTAAATACGGATTAGGACCCCTTAGAAAGATCCTGACGGACCCCCCCCCCCCTCCCATCGGCCTAAATCCCTAGCGTAGATAAATGGCCGTATTCCCACAAAAAAAAACAAAACAAACAAACATGGTACTCCTCTCGAAGCCTAAGATTCGGGGATCGATGATGCCTCCCTTTTTAATTTTTCTATTCTTTGAAAGTACACAAATAGTCTTAAAAATAATCGAGGCTAGAAAATTCATGTGACTGAATGGGAGAGAGAGTGTGAAAGCTATTTTTTTAATAAGAATTAAACACTAAATTTAAATGGTAAAAATTACTTTCATGAATTATGAATTACATTTTGAAAATAATTCGATTTTATTTTGCTAATTAAAGATTTTATCAGATGAAGTATATAATTCAGGGTGGTGTGAATTATAAAAGCATACTAAACATGAATTATATCGACATACTCTGCAAAATTTCTTGAATTGTGGGATACAATACATTTCGGTGTGGGGGGGGCTGGAGACAACACCTCCTAGATACAGAAAGCCTTACAACTGCTACGTTACCAAGCTTTGACGTCATCATTTGGCCTACAGTTAAAAGTTTGATTGTGACAAAATAAAGCTATTAAAAATTTCTGGTGAATTTACCCATGATTGGCAATATTTTAATAATTTGAGATAAAAAATATAATTTTACGACAAATGGCAGTTTTTAACCATAACTACTTAGATAATGTGATAAGGAAATAGATCATACTGAATAATTTTGTTTCAGAAAGATATTTTAATTTTAATGTTTAATATAAGAGATTTTCAAATATTTGTAGTATTTACCAGAAAATTTTTAATAGTTTTACTTTGTGAAAATAAAACTTTTAAATGTAGGCCAAATGATGACGTCAAATGTTGGTGACGTAGGAGTTGTAAGGCTTTCTATATGTAGGAGGCGTTGCTGGAGATCAGGGCTTTCAAACCTTATTAGAGTTAATATAAATCTTTTAAAATAGCTGTTCTTTAATAATTGCTTTACATTTTCGGAAAGGATCCGGGGCCCCTCGCTTCCCCCCTCCTTAAATACACCCCTAGTGTGATAGGAATATTTCTCTTCATAAAGAGAAAAAACGTATCGTTTAATCCACAACTTGTTTGCAAGCGATACAAAAAAATTTCGGAATTACAAAATATATGTTATTGCCCGATATTTTTGTTGCAAAACATCTGCTTATTTTTTATTCTTTATCGAAATCCTTTTAAAAATGTGCCAATATTCTCTTTCAAACAGAATTATTTGCAAAATGTAATTGATAATTTATGCAAGTTATTTTTATTATTTTAATTTTGTGTGTATTTAAATCTAATTAAAATAGCTTTTAGTTATTCAGTCACTTAATTTTCTTAAACGATCATTTTTATGTTTATTTATTTTATTTAAAAAAAAACCTGCCACTTTCGATCCCGGTTATTAAAGTCTGTAGCGAAGTGCTCTACCACGAAGCTACTGCAACCACCAACGTCCAGTCAAATTTTTTGCTATGTAATTATGTATCAAGTCTTTGATTGTCATTTTCAGGGAAAAAGTCAATCCAACGAGTTTGTGGCTTTGGCAACCCATTAAAATTTTATCAAAATCCGTCACCTCAACATGCGAGTCCCTTCTTGTTTACTATATTTATCTAGTGTTCAAAACTCTAAGATAAATTCCGTTGTGTGGAGGCAATTACAACGGGACCTAGAAAAAAAACATTTAACAAAACATGTCTTCACTCAATGTATTCAATCTTTGGCACTTAAATAGCTTCGTATTCCTTTTTTATCTACTGTAGTTACCGAAATACCATTGTTGCCGCCTAACTTGTTAAATTACATAATTCTAAATTCAAGGCTTCACGCAAACAAAAAGCAGGGTGATTTCGAGAACCTTTTCAAACGAACTGTTTCACTCTGCTACAGCAAATTTCAGCAGATAAAAATCAGGGATTTTCAGGTTTTAAAACTAGTGTGTTTTTTCTTATTTTCTTTTACGTCTCTGTGAAAATCTGAAATCCGATCATTACAATGGTGTGAATTTCATAGCATTCTTTGAGTAAAACTTTTTGATAGATCACAAAAATTGCGAATCTATTTCAATCATGAGGTAACTGCTACAGGTTTCAACTTGTCTATCCCTAAAGAGTAATTTCCTAAAGTTAAAAATGGAAAAAGAAAGAAAGAAAAAACAAGGGTAAAATTAGGGGAAACGTAAAGATGAAGAAATTTCGTTCGTTTTCAAAAGGCGTATTATTCTCATCTTAATCGAATGCTCGTCTGAAAACGTGAGGGATCTCTCTGCGTGTGTGTTTGCGAAAGTTTTTTCGCACTCGGTAGATTTTGTTTTGATGGGAATAGCCTGCGTCTTATATTTTCCTACGCTTCATGGAATAGCCCCTCTTATGTTTCACAGGAAATCCTTTTATTTGTGAAAAGAAGCTGAACTGATTAATCTCGAAAAGCTATTTTAAACTAATCAGAATTCTAATTTTCCCTCCAATGCCTGATAACCGCGACATCAAAATGAAGTCAATTTGACTTAACCTTGTTATTCAGTTGGTTAACTCTTTCTACTCTCGCATATATAAAGAAGCCGAAAATTATGAAAAATTGCTTAAAAATTAGGGGACGGGTGGATTTTTAGATTTTTAAAGCAACGCAGATTGTTTTGTACATATTTTTTAAACATAATTATGAAAAGTTTCAAGCCGATCGCACCAATGGTGTGAATTACGATTTTTGAGCATAACTTTTAATAATTTTTTTGGAGAAATTGCGACAACAGTTTTATTTTGGAGTGGTAAAAACTGGGATTGTGAGAGCCCGTGAGTCAATGATCAGCGTAATTACGTATTAGCATCAATCAATAACTCATACTGAACGTCTTAAAACGCAAATTAGTAATAAATTTCTTGCGTGAGAGGCTTTCACGCGAACGAACCAGATTCGATAATATATATTCAGATCGCTACAGTCAGTAATAACTCAAAAATAAGAATGTCATTTTTACAGTAGAGCACAGTTCTGAAAGACATGCTGTGAAAATAAAATAACTTAACACTATTTTCTTACCTTATGACCGCAACTCCAGTTCCTAAATCGAATCTAAATTCGAGAAATCCGTTCACCAAGTTTAAAGATATAAAATCGCCCGTTCCATCCATTTTGTAGCCGTTGTAAAATAAGACACCATTGGGTCTGTAGGGTTTGAAAACGATCTCAAGCTCAATAAAGGAAAGAACGGTATTGCTCAAGCCAGGATACTGAAGGTAGGAGGATCCATTGAATAAGGGAACTATAAGCTCCATAGCTGCAGAAAGATAAAAAAAAAATAATGTTATATTTCAGATATTCTTCAAAGTATGTAATTATATTTTAGAACAAAGAAATAGGAATTATAAGAGAATGTTTTCAGTAAAGTGTTGTTCTATCTGAAGGTTTGTGTTTCAACGACATTTGCATGCATGGCATTCGACAGTGTGTTCCAAAAAAGTGGTAACAAGCTTCAGTTCTTTACAAATTAGAGATAAGTGGGCAACGTAAATTGGAAAAATATTTAAAAAAAAGTTAGGAATAAAGACTGCGTTAAGAAACATTTCCTCTCGTTAACTTTTTAAAGTTTAACTTTTTAAGTTCGTATACATCCGCCGTGCAAAAAAAATTCAAATAGTAAAATATGCCACATACACTAATGTGGTGATGTACAATATTTCAGTCTTTGATGATAAAACGTTTGGGAGACATCGTGAAACAAATATGATCAGGGATTACAGATTATTTTCAATGTGAACGTTTAATGCTAGAGTGCAAAAATTTATTTTCTTGCTTAATTTCTGCTCGACCCTTGAAACGTGACCATCCAACATGAAATTTTTCCCTTCGAAAGCCATTGAAAAGTGAATTTAACACAACATATATTTATCTTTAAGTTTCTGATAATTTTTAGGATATAATTTTCAAATTTTGAGCATCACCTTCATTAGGGTATGGGGGCACATTTTACTAACTGAGAATTTTTTTGTTCGGCGGTCGTATACAAATAAAAAAAGTGTCACTTTTTGATAGTTAAAGAAGGGAAATTTTTCTAAACGTAGTCTCTTCCTATATTCTGAACATTTTTTCAGTTTACATTGTCCACATTTCTTTAATAGATAGAGATGCCGATATTTACGGAATATCATTAGCAACTTTTCGTTAACCGCAAATTTCTTAAATATTTTTTCAAAGTAGTAACCACTTTTGCGCGTTGAACTAGAACTTTGCTATGTTCTTACGCAGAAAATTACCGTTAACAAAAAGTGGTTAGTTATATTCCGTTAAAGTTGGCAGCTATGCGCTCGTATTTGGAAGATAATTTCTTATTATAAGTGTGTTAATAATGCCGTCTGCCATCCATAGCTGCCAACTGCTACGGAATATAATTAACCACTTTTTCTAAACAGAATATTTTTTAAGTATTTTTTCCACTTGGTAGCCATGACTCGCGCGTAGTATAAAAATTTTGCTATATTTCAAGACGAAAGTTATTGTTTAAAAAAAGTGGTTAATTATATTCCGTAGTAGTTGGCAGCTATGGCCATCGTTGCAAAGGCGACAGAGATGTCTAGGAGCACAGGAAATCACTTTCATTGCTAAGAAACGATAACTTTGACAGGCGGCTTTGTCTCATCGTAGCTCGCAGCCTATAAAATAGTGTGATGATTTACTTTGTGACTTTTCCTGCATATATACACATGATTTATCGGATCGAAGATTAATGTTAATCAAAATAATTTTAACAAGAATACGAAACGGGCTTTGCAGGCGCGTAGCCAGGAAAATTTTTCGGGGAGGAGATATGCGCCTGGAAAATTTTTCAGGGGGATATGAAGTTATATGAGTATAAATAGACGGAATTTTATCACTAATCCAAAAATTTCGGGGGAGGGATATATCCCGATATCCACCCCCCTGGGGCTTTGGAATGTTCAGTGCGCAAAATGAGTGGAAAAAGTAAGAGAAATTCTCTTCCATTGTCAGAATTTTGATTTAAAAAAAAGTGTGTGCGTGTAATCTTTACGCGCGATTGAAGTAAAACTTCTTTGACGTTTACGACACATATCACTGAAATGATTAAACTTTAACTTAAAATAAATATCATACTATAATTTAATTATATTTATTATTCATGTACTTTACAAAGATTATATAAATGTTATATTCGTATTATTCACTGGAAATAGGTACTTGAATGTCATCATAATTTTTTATATAGCTTTGTGGTAACTATAATGTGAAAGATAAATTTTACTCTCTAAATTTGCTAATTTTCTTGAAAATACAGCCTCTATCGTTGTACCGAAACGCGTTGTTGATTGAAGTCGAGAAGTATTCATAGTTAGATGAAATTTTTCTTTTAAAGAAACGGCTGAGATTCTTGAGAATGAAAATTAATATTAAAATTTCGAGTAAGAATCAACGGTAATTCATGATAATTACTCAGAATCCAGGAAGTGTCCATGTTGTAGTATTATTCTTTAACTGTTTTCTTATACTATTGTTCCGTCTGGAGGTTGGGTTTGAATGGGGCGCGGGGATGTCCACAGTCTAGTATTATACTTTAACTGTGTTCTTTAACTGATGTTTTGCTCTGTTTGTTGGGTTCGAATGCAGGTACTGTAATTTTTGTTGTGTTTTTCTATCACAGTGTTCATAAGCGTTGATTTCGTCTGCTGGTAGGTTTCGAATAATTATTCTGTATCCTTGTTTTTAAACTACAGGTTCTGTCTATTGTTTGGAATTGATTGCAGCCAGGGTCCGTTACTTTGTGCTTTTCCAAAACCATGTATATTATTCATCGAAAAATAAGGATTATCGAGAACCTCCTGTGAGGTTAGTATTACATGTAAAATATTAAGTTGGATGTACCTTCAAAACGCTTATTGATATATAAATAAAGATTGATGTCTCAAAGATACGGCTCTTGACTGTTTTTCTCGCCGTTTCTTTCCCCAACAGGTTCTGCGTATTTTTACAGGATGAAGTCGGCGAAAGCAGCGGTGCGGTCGAAAAGGTAGGTTTTTCTGTGTTTCTTCTTTTTCAGGCGCTTGGCGTGGATTATGTGAGAAATACATCACTTCCTTTACTGAGCGTTACTTCCGTCAGAAAAAAAATCTGAGTTACTCCCTAGTCGCGCCTAAAGAAGTTTTACCTCAAAAATAATTTTGCATATTATTTAAAATTGCTACTGAAATTTGTGTATCCTGTTTATCTAATCACAATGATCATACTAAAATCAGAAAAATAAGTACACATCATATGTTTTATTATTTCTTTATTCGTATAATTTCGATTTTGAGTTTCACCACTTTGAATGAACTGAGTTTCCAACTGTTTCGGAATGTGATCAACCGCTTTTTCTAAACAGAAAGTTTCCTTAAATATGTGTTCGACAGTGGTAATCAGCCTACACGCTTAGTTTTTAAATTTTTCAATAATTTAAGTCAAAAATTTCTGTTTAAAAAAGTGGTTAGTTATATTCTGGAGCAGATGGCAATTAAAAACGAACTTCTCAACTCTATGACAATTTTAAAATAAGGATAAGCATCTGACGACGACCTTCTAGAAATCCCGCAGGCTAATGAAATGACTCATGCTGTGTAGTAGATTTGCCAACTGCTCCGAAATATGATTAACCACTTTTTACATACAGTAATTAAAAAAAAAATTTTTTTCGATACATAATCAGCCCACACATATAGTTTCAAATTTTGGACATAATTTAAGCCAAAATTTGTCGGAAAAAAAAGTGGTTAATTATATCCTGGAGTAGTTGGCCACTCTATGTGTAGGCAAATTACAGACGTAAAATGATAATTTATACAAAAAAATATATATATATATGATTCTGGTTTCTAATTATCATTTTCTCAAGTTTATCATGCTTCAATTTATCTTTGAAATAACAGTTAAAATTATATTTAATATTGTAGCTACAGCCATAATTTTTGTATAATTTTTAATTTAATTTAATAATCAATAATTAATCAAGACAAATGTAAGCGATAATAGATTTAATAAAATGATGATGAGCAACCAGAATCTTTATTATTCTGTACAAATTTTCATTTTACGTCCAATAATACTGAAAGGGGATGACTTACTCCATAAATCAGTAGACCTTGTTCTAGGAGATGTGGAAGGCATATTTTGTTCCAAATAAGCATTTTGATTTCTTATTAAATTAATTTCATGGCTCCATAGCTTACGGAATATAACTAACCACTTTTTGTAAATACTATGTTTCTTGATTATTTTTTCAAAATAGTGACGATCCCACCCGACTTCAGTGAAATGTATTGCTATACTTTAAGCCGAAATTTGACAAAAAGTGGTTAATTATATTCCGTAAGGGTTGGCAGCTATGTGGCTTAGGCCTTAGCGAATATCAATCAATATCCGTAAGATGCATCTTGTACGTCTCTGAAAATTAATATTGTTATATTCATACTATTTAAAGTATAGGATTGATATTGTTTATGAAACAACTTAACTGTGTTAGAAGTTTTGTGTTTCCTTTAATGTATGACGGTCTGCACCACAATCTGAATATCTTTCGGGTTCATAGTGTACTTACAAATAAATTAACCATTCTCCAAAACAAGTTTATTTTGAATTGATAATTTTCAACGTACTGGGTTTGTGTACCACGCCATAAACAAGATCTTCATTAGAACGGTAAGAAAGTTTTGAGAGTTAGCATGCTTAAAAACTGCCAAGAGAGATTTCAGAGATACATGTTTAACACGCACGTATACTTTGAGCAGCCTAAAATCTTCCCCTGGACCTATTTTGAAACATGGTTGCTAAATACGAAATTTGAAGAAAATTTTCGATCCCAAATTTTTGCAGCACGATAGTAAAATTTCCTTGCTTTTTTTTTAAAGTAAAATCCTTAAAATATGAATGACTGAACTTTTAAGGACTGCTTAAATTATTAATGGGGAAAAATAGGCTTCTAAATACGTTAAAAACAAATCTGTTTACCCGTTTCACACTGGTCTCCAACAAATCCCAGCGGGCACAAACAGACGCCATAATCAGGACTGGCAGCTACACACTGACCTCCATTAAGGCAAGTTACTTTACTGCATACATCTGCACTGCATTCATCTGCAAAGAAATATTTTTAACTATTTATAAAAATAATAAAATTAAGTTATTTCTCGAAGGGAAATTAAAAAAAAATTTGTTTTTTGTGTGTCCACACCCACGCCACACAAACGTCCTTAAAAAAATTTAATAAATCGTAAATAACTGTTTTTGAGCTATTTAAGCTTTTTAAATAAAAATTTTTCTATAAAACTCATAAATTATATAGTACTGTTAGATAAGATACCCACATAAAAACTAGAGAGCTAAATTATTTAAGACCTTTTATTAGAAAATATTTTCTCACTTAAATGTATTTCATGTGTTCACTATATTATACAACAGTCTGAACTTAATGTGTCCTTGCAACAATACCGAGTTAAGGATAATACAATTATAATGGTACTTGCAGTATAAACCTCTGAAGATATTATAACTCAAAAGCGGTTACTGTGAAATACCTTCCTTTTAAGAATATTATGAAAATTTAGTTAATGATAATGATATAGTCTTGTCTAAATATTGCAAAAAATCTTTAACATATTTTATTTAGTGACACGAATTATAGAACCATATGTGACTGACGTGATATACAGGCTACTGTGCTGACATTTTGGCCACATTCGTTTGTACACGAAGATTCATGCGACCATCATGAGATAACCAGAGTAAGATGGTCCCCCCCCTCCCAGATCACATGACTCCCCGAGTGCAAAAAGGTGTAACCAAAATGTCAACACCGCAGCCTGTATATCTCACAAAAAGTGGTTAATTATATTTAGGGAATGCAATACCGAGCGGGATGCTGCTGGATCCCGCACAAATGTTTGCGGGACTAGTCTCGCGGGATTATTACTGTAATCCCGCGGGATTGAAATTGAGAATGTTTATTTTAATTTCACGCCGCCTTCCCAATCATCAATTGGCTAAAAATTTTTTGCATATTTATATATCTTATCTAACAATACAGGAATCAATAGTTATATATTTTAATTTAAAGTTTTAATTTTTTTAATTATCTCCCAGTAGGAGTCTGGATCAAGCATTGCAATCTAAAGTTCTCGCAATCTCCCCAATCTTCAAACGAACTGAAATATTTCAAACTAATTTATCTCTTGGAGAGCAATTTCGAACGAATTATAAAAATTTTTTATTTTAGGTTTTATTTTTAGAGA